>CM052667.1:41529098-41557660 GCA_028533165.1 Leontopithecus rosalia | reverse complement strand
AGCTGAGGCTCCTCAGGCTGTGGTTGTGCAGCAGACGGAGTGTGAGAAAACCCTGCTGTGCCCTGGGCACCCAGGATGGCACTGAGTTCTAAAAGGCAAAGGGTATGTGGTGAGGGGCCAGGCTGAGGACCTGATGTGGTACGTTTGTGAGCAGTGGCACATCTGAGGCTGGGTAAGAGAGAGCTGCAGGGCCTGGCCCCCAGAACACCAGCCGATCAGCTGGGGCAGGGAGTCCAGTGTAACCAGGAGGCTGGAGATCCTAACAATGGCTGCTGATTTGGCGCCAAAGGTGTGGCATCATCAAAGCCGTAATTGCTGAGAATGGCACCAACACGCTGCCACTGGAGAGAGTGGGTGACCAACATTTGGAAGTCGCATTGTTGTTTGGGGTAAATAGCCGAGGTTCCTTGCCTCACACCAAGGGAATTGAGGACTTGGACACACAAGAAGTGGGTTTAGGAGCGAAGGTTTAACAGGCAAAAAAAGAGAAAGGAGAATAGCTCCCTCTCCTGAGATAGAGAGGAGTGTCCCAGCGGGACTTCTGGTTTTGGGGTGAAGGGCACAGGGTTTTGTAGATGGCTTGAGGAGGCAGTGTCTGATTTACCTAGGCCCAAAGATTGGTGGGACCAGGTGTTACATTTACATAGGCTGGAAGACGCTGGCCACACCACCCTAACCTGCTTATGATGCAAATATGGTTTCTATGTGACCCTCAGCATGTGGTCGGCTCCTTACCCTCCAGGAGGTTGGAAAGGAAAAGGGAAGATGGAGCCGTCAAGGTGAGCGCCTCCCCCCAGGTAGCCTTTTCCTATTGACACAGCTGCCGGCGTTCACCAGTGCAAGCTTTGGTTATCTATGTCTGCAGCTGGATTTTGTAGGCTGCTCTTTGTTAGAAAAGAAATGATTTGGGGCTGCTTTTGATCAAAAGGAAAACCTTCCCGAGGACTTCCTCACCCTACCTGCCTTTTTAACTCCTATATCAATTTGTTTGAAGAACAGATGACACTTTGAATGGCTCAGCCCATAGCCCAGAATTTCAAGGGAAGACCTCTCCGCTAGCTTCTCTTGGATAACGTCTCCCGTAAAACCTCCGAGGCACTTAAATAGCATGTTTTTGTGTCCACTCTCCTGCTAGTCGGTTGTACTTCTGCCGGTCTGGTAAGTGGGGACTATCTCTGGCACCCAGAGGCTCATCGAGGTTGGGGTTGCAGAGCAGTGAGCAGATGGACAAGAGAACTTTTGACACAGTCAATGCTGGAGACCACTGAGACCACAGGATGTCACGGCAGATGCTGCCGTTACTGTTGACACTGGGGCGAGAAAATCTGGTTGTGAAAGCAACCTTTGGGGGCTTGAATCCGTAGGCAAGTGGGTGGTCAGGAAGAAAACTCCTCCTTGGTAAAGACAGTCACTGATTATCACCCACAGGCCCCATGGAACACTGGGCGGGAGGATCCCTCTGCAAGTCTGTGAATTCCTTCTGGACCTGCTTTAGTGCCAACATACCCCTGCTGGGGGCTGCAATGGCCCAGCCACACTGCACTTTCTGTAGGTGTTTTTTGAAAATGCTGCTTCACCGTTACCTGGCCTTGTATGTCGGTGCCCCTCTAATTCACTTGCTTTTATACCTTGTTCCACAGTGATGCCTGGAGACCTGAGTATGTTTTACCTTTAAAACCTAATCATTTTACTATGATACGGTTTGAATTTGATCATCTTGGTTTAATTTTTCTGTCACTTGATGGGTCCTTTCAATATGCCTCGTAAGTAATCTGTCATTTTCATTTTTATAAATCAAGTCTCCTAGATTATTCTCCCAAAAGGCTGATTCCTGTTTAGAGAAAAAAATACTAAGAAAAACAAGAAATTACATACTGCATTCCAATGTTTATTCAACAAATACAGAGATTCCCAAAAAAGTTAAAACAAAATAGAAAACAGCTTCGGTGTTGTAAGACCAGTATGTTCTTCTGTGCAGGGTTAGACCGATGCACTGAGACAGCAGTTTGTGACAAAGAATTTAATGATCACAGAGCAGCCAAGGGAAGAGACAGGAGTAGAATCTTCTCAAGAACTTCTGCGTTAAGGCTCCTAAGGGGATTGCAGAGGGTGAGGGGTTGGAAAATTAAGGTTGTTGATTGGTCAGGGGAAGGGGAGGAAATCATTAGGATGTGGAAACTGTATTCTTCGTTGAGTCAGTTCCTCAATGGGGTCCTTCAGACCAGCTGACGTCAGTAGTTTCACTGGTACACAGGATCTGAAAGAACATCGCAAATGGGAAAGTGAACATCGTAATGCTCAGGTTCTTATCTACAGAACAGTTCAGGAGAACTGTAATCTAGGCTCTGCCTGATTCTAGCACCACAAGCGCAGAGGGAGCAGGTCTAAGCGAAGGCTGCCCTCGAGAGTAACGCAGAATGTGCTGTGAGCTTGTTTATTTTTGTTTCTCCCCTTCCCTTCTTCCCTGATTAATTTTATAAAATTTACAGGGACAGTTTCAATGGTTTCAACACGGTACTGCCAGGTAAGGACTTGAACCCAAGAGGCGGGAGTTGCAGTGAGCCTGAGAGGAGACCATCTCTCTCTCCCTTGCTTGTCCTCTGTTAGAAAAGGGGGAGGGGAGATAAAATAGCACAAAGTGAAAGTCAGTAGTCAGGCGAGACACTGACCCACCAGCCAGACCACAGTGGGGCCCAAGGACTGAAAAATAACCCCTCTCTCTGTATCTGGTGTCTGTGTTATCTGCCAGCCTTGAAAGTGTTGCAAATGTTCTTCTTACTGCCCAAGGACCTTCTTTGAGTCAGGTACTCCCCATCTGCACCACTGGACCCACCCCCTTAGAGATGCCTCTGTCACTAAGTGATTTACTGCCTCTGTTCAACTTCTGTAACTCTTCCCCTCCCACACCACATGTAAACTAGGAAATCAATGAAAGCCAAAGATTGTAATGTCAGATATCCGGCCAGTGGGCAATGACACAGTTTTACCTCTGCTTCCTCTCGAGTTGCATGTCTTTAAAAAGGGAAAGAAACTGCTTTTCAGGGAGCTCAGCATCTTTTGGACACGAGCAAACTGATGCTCCACAGCTAGCTGAATAAAAGCCTTGTCCTTCCTCACTTCAGTATCTGGGGGGTTCTGTGACAGTTCCTTCTGCAACAAGCCACAATCAAGCCACTGCTACACTGCTCCATCTCAAAAAAAAAAAAAAAATCAGGCCAACACGTGTGGACACACATTGCTAGGAATCCAGGGGTCTACCTGGAGAATAGATGAAAGTAGCAAGAGTTTTACATATCAATATTCAGAACTGCAGTGAACTCCCAGAAACACTTGCCACTTTCGAAGATAGACTGTGCTAAGTGACTCCAGGCATGAGCCACCAGGCCTGGCTAATTTTTGTGTTTTTAGTAGAGACAGGGTTTCATCATGTTGGCCAGGCTGGTCTCGAACTCCTGACCTCAGGTGATACACCCGCCTTGGTCTCCCAAAGTGCTGGGATTACAGGAACTGCTCTTGACTCTAACTGTAAGGTCACTAGATCATTAGATCATTTCCTGAATATCTTATGTTCCCGGCGTTGGCCATCACTTGGATTCCCATTGTCATCAGTCAAAAGCCTCCACAGCCAAGGCCCCTACACACAAGATAGCCCATGTAGTGTAATTTTGCAGAACAGAAGTATAAAGAATATAGAGAAGTGGGCCAGGCACGGTGGCTCACGCCTGTAATCCCAGCACTTTGGGAGGCTGAGGCAGGCGGATCACAAGGTCAAGAGATTGAGACCAGTCTGGTCAACATGGTGAAACCCCGTCTCTACTAAAAATACAAAAATTAGCCGGGCATGGTGGCGCATGCCTGTAATCCCAACTACTCAGAAGGCTGAGGCAGGAGAATTGCTTGAACCTGGGAAGTGGAGGTTGCTGTGAGCCGAGATTGCACCATTGCACTCCAGCCTGGCACCTGGCGATGAAGCGAGACTCTGTCTAAAAAAATAAAAAGCGTATAGAGAAGTGAAACACAAAATTTGTTGCATTCACCAGGAATTGAACCAGGGTCTACTGAGCAGGAGGTGAGGATTCTACCACTGGATCATCAATGCAGCTTCTATGTATGTTCCTGGAGGAAAAATTGAAATACAATACTGAAAAAGACAGAAATTGTTCCAAAACACACTTTTTGTTGTATTGACTAAGAGCTAACAAAGACATCCAAAACCAAGGTTTTCATAGAAGACTTTTTTTACTAGACAAAAACTATAAATATTAAAATAGCTTATTTGTCTGATCAAACTCTAACTCCGAAAAAGGCTCTTTTCCAACTGTATAACAGACTCCTACAGACAAACATGTACATAATTAATAGATGTAAAGGAGAACACATGGGCCAGGGATGGTGGCTTATACCTGCAATTCCAGAACTTTGGGAGGCCGAGAAAAGCAGATCACTTGAGGTCAGGAGTTTGAGACCAGTCTGGCCAATGTCGTAAAACCCCGTCTCTACTAAAAATATAAAAATTAGCCGTGTGGCAGCACACCTGTAATTCCAGCTACTTGGGAGCCTGAGGCAGAGGATCCCTTGAACCTGGGAGGCGGAGGTTGCCATGAGCTGAGACCACACTCTACTCTCCAGCCTGGGTTACAGAGAGAGACTCCATCTCAAAAAAAAAAAAAGAAAAGAAAAAGCAATAACACATAATAGGGTAGTCTGTACAATTAGGAGCAGTAACATAGAGAAGGAGTAATTAGAGTAGGCTGAAAAAAACCCAAAGACCTTCTTGAACAAGATCCTGAAGAAATGTATGAAAACGAATTGACTAAGGGAATAAGGCAGCACGTGAGTAAATGCAGCAGCATTACCTGAGTTCCCTTTCCATCATCTCCCCGTCGTCTTCTCCCACGTCTCCTAAGCAACCTACAGAAATTTAAAAACACTGAATTTTTATCTAAATCTGATAGGGGATGGATGGGAAGAGAATTACTGATTACTCTTTCAGTCAGGATTCATCCTAGCACTATTTATTTGTAATTTAACAGAAATAAGCTCATTTGACTAAAGCAATAGCTTGGAAATCACTAAAATGAAAAAGGAAGTGTTTTAGAGAGTCTGGATTATATATGTGAATAAAAGAGAAATCACCTCACCCTCAAACTCACTGGTTTGAGGAAGTGAGGGCCCCACAGATCTGATATACAGATCCTACACGTGAGTTTTCTGAACTGAACCAACCGCCATCTCTCTGCGCTAGTGAGATAGTGTTCCTAACCAAAGCAGGGAAAATAACGATATGATCGAGGAGGTCCTTGCATTCCCAGACTTCTGCTCTCATTTGTTTAATTTGTCATTGCAGAGACCAAGAGAAAGCTTCCCCTTCTACCCTCTGAAAGTTTGCCAAACATGGACTATGGACAAATTAATAATAAGAAAAAAAAGCATACAAAATTTATTTAACATGTACAGCTCAGGGGAATCGAAAGAGGATGGTTACCCAATAACCCAGTGAGGTCCGAACGCTCATATGCCCTTCCTCATAGGGAAAGGGGAGAGGAAGGGTAGAGTGTAAGTGGTTTTCATGGGGAATGAATGAACCCAAAGAACAATGATCCCAGACAAAGATCCCATGAGCTCTGGGGTAGGTGGCCAGGCGGTGAAGGGCAGAACTGTGAGCAAAGGTTGTTTTGTTATGCAGATAAAGCCTCTCAGGTACGTTCTAAGCTGCACTTGGAGGAATACATGAAAGGCCTGAAGGTGAGGACTCCTGGTTTCTTCTCTTGTAGTTAATCTTTCCTAGCTATTTGATGAGATTCCTGGGGAGGGGGTTTTAAGACAATTGCATTTCTATTTTATTTTATTTTATTTTTTATTCTTTTAGATGGAGTCTTGCTCTGTCACCCAGGCTGGAGTGCAGTGATGCAATCTCAGTTCACTGCAACCTCACCAGGTTCAAGTGATTCTCCTGCCTCAGCCTCCCGAGTAGCTGGGATTACAGGGATGTGCCACCACACCCAGCTAATTTTTGTATTTTTAGTAGAGATGGGGTTTCACCATGTTGGCCAGGCTGGTCTCGAACTCTTGGACTCAAGTGATCCACCCACCTCAGCCTCTCAAAGTGCTGGGGTTACAGGCATGAGCCACCATGCCCGGCCGACAATTTGCATGTCTTTTGGAAAGTATCTTTCTTAGACAAGGAAGCTCCATGGAGAGGCCCTGCTGGTGCTTCAGGAACCTAAGAGGATGGGTGTGAGGTATGGGTAAGGGCGGTGAGAGGTCAATAAAGCCCCTGGTCAGGATCCCGTTAGCATTTGAGACGATCCTCTGGCCTCCTTCCTCACCTGACTCTATGAAGATATTGTAAGGTAGGTGCAATGCATAGTTCGTGGCAAGGTTTTCTTTTGAAAACCTTTTTCTTTACCTTGAGGCGGCTTCTTTAGTTCAGCAGGTCAAAGGGCCGTATTTTGCGGAATCGTTTTCTGAGCCCCAGCAGCACCACAGGCCATAGTTCCTAAAACTGTAGAGACAGCACGGAAGACGGCATGTTAGAGACCTGGAAATAGTTCATCTCCATCTGAGACAGCCTCAGCCTGGGCTTTATTGTCCGTATCACTGTCAGCATTTTGGTCAAAGCCGTTCAACAAGCCTCTAGGAAGTTCTGAACTCCCCACATCTTCCTGTCTTCTGGGGTACTGTTTAGACATCTCTGGAATGAAAAGAGGCAAGACTTGGATCTAGAAGTCAGCGGTAGACTGGGAAAGACTCTAGTTGTAACTTAGAAACCACCTCAGTTCTCCCAGGGTTAGCATTTGTCATTGTTTATTGAGGCTGCTGCTGAGGGGTTCTATTCGAGCCTCTGTGACTCAGCAGTGGGCACAAATGTAGCCACCCTGCTACCTTCTAGGCTAATGTTCAAAAGAAAACCTTGCCACAAACTATGCATTGCACCTACCTTACAATATCTTCATAGAGTCAGGTGAGGAGGGAGGCCAGAGGATCATCTCCAATGCTAACAGTATCCTGACCAGGGGCTTTATTGAGCTCTGCCCCAGCAGTGTAAATTAGAATTGTAAGAACTGTCTTCCCTTGTCCCTTTTGACCACAAGAAGCCTGTACTCACCCGTGAAAAGCCAGAAGGTGTACAATATCTGCTACTTCTACCAAATGCTAAGCCACTATGAGGATATAATGCTTTATTTTATCTTTATTTGTTCATTTCTTTAGAGACAGAGTCTTACTCTGTCACCCAGGATGAAGTGCAGTGGTGCAATCATGGCTCCCTGCAGCCTCAAACTGCTGGGCACAGAGATCCTCCTGCCTCAGCCTCCCAAGTAGCTGGGATTATAGCCATGAGCCACAGGGCTGGGAATGCTTGCTTTCTTTTCTTTTCTTCTTTCTTTCTTTCCTTCCTTCTTTCTTTCTTTCTTCCTGCCTTCCTGCCTTTCTTTTGTGAGACAGAGTCTCGCTCTGTCACCCAGGCTAAAGTGCAGTAGCACAATCTCCGTTCACTGCAACCTCTGCCTCCCGGGTTCAAGTAATTATCCTGCTTCAGCCTTCCGAGTAGCTGAGACTAGAGATGCATGCCACCAAGCCTGGCTGATTTTTGCATTTTTTAGTAGAGACGGGTTTTCACCATTGGCTAGGCTGGTCTTAAACTCCTGACCTTGTGATCCATCTGCCTCGCCTCCCAAAGTGCTGGGATTACAGACGTGAGCCACTGCACCCAGCCAACAATGCTTCATTTCCTGACTCTCTCTCTCTACACCCCTAAGAAAGGACTAATTTTCCCCAAAGACGACTTGACTTTGACTAATTTTAGCTCCTTCCTTTTCCACATGATAAAACTACTAATTCCGTGACAGAGGATTGCTGAGGTACAAGTGTAGAGGGAAGCCTATTCAAGGGCAATTAGCAATAATTCTGTTTCTGTTAAACCTTACAATTTTTCCGTCACTACTGCACAGAACTAGACAGGGAGCTAGTTTGTGTCTCACCATTTACTAATGTTTTGACCCAGAGGAGGTAACTTGACATCTTGTAGTTTTATCTCAAACACAAAATTGAGACAACAGTAAGATGTTCTCATCTAAGTAAAACGTTGAAACGTTGGAGTGTTCCAGGCTGTTTAGATGGATGGAAAACACACACACATTCTCTCTCTCTCTCTCTCTCTCTCTCTCACACACACACACACACACACACACACACACACACACGCACACACACACACACACACATCTCTCTCTCTATCTCTCTCTGTCTTTCCGATAAGTTTTGTTTTCACTTCCTGCTAAGAATCAGTCTAGAGGTGACTGGAGGAAGAGTAACTAAGTTGTCGTGACAAAGAACAAGACTATGAGTAAGGATCAGTCTTACCCTTACGGACTGGACAACCTCCTAAGAAACAAAATCATTGTGCAAAACCTTTCAGGCAACGTGCGGTGGCTCACACTTTTAATCCCAGCACTTCAGGAGGCCAAGGTAGGAGGATCACTTGAGCCAACAGTTCAAGGCCAGCCGGGGCAACATAAGAAGACCTTGACTCTACAAAAAGATAAAAATGAGCAGAGCGTGGTGGTGCATGCCTGTAGTCCCAGCTACTCAGGAGGCTGAGGTGGGAGGGTCGCTTGAGCATGAGAGGTCAATGCCACAGTGAGCCGTGATCATGCCACTGCACTCCAGCCTGAGTGACAGAGTAAAACCCTGTCTTTAAAAAATGTTTTTTCAAAGATTAGAAGCACTGCACATGCTCCTTCTGATCCAACAAAGTATAAGATTTTCACGCAAATAACTATTGCAGGACAGTCTTGCTGAATCCACCAGTCCACAGCCACCCAAGCCCCAGGAGTTACATGAGTTCAGAGCTTTTCAAGCTTCAGAGAAACTGATCTGACTCCCACAAACCTTGATCACAGAGTGAAGGTTAGTTATTGCCTGGATTATGTGCTGGAGGAACTGTAGGCAGGAGCATTAGCTACATCGTTAGAGTGGAAGCTTCTGGTTGATGTAGTATCACATTGTGAGACACCTCAGTCAAGTCACTTACAGAGAAGCTTCTCACTACTGCTCGAATCTGCTTCCTCCCATGGGTCATTACAGGAAAAATGATCGCCACCCTTATTAATTCACCAATCCCCGAGAATATTGAGAGACAGAAAGAACTGTTTAACCAAGAGTAAAATTGTTAGAAATTCTGGATTATGCTGTCATAAAGGACATTTGTCTTGTACATACATCCAATGTTGGAAGAATCTTAATGTATGTGCATATTCAGCCATATGCGTGTGCACACATGTACACACATACACACACACACTCCAGACAATCAGCATCTTCACAGATAGATTTGCCAGAGTTGAAATAACTTGAGGGAGTCCGAGCCTCCGGCACCGGCCACGCAGCTGGAGGCGGCGCAGAGGAAGCCCTATCATGGCTGCAATCTGAAAGAAGCTGGTGATCATTGGGGATGGTGCCTGTGGGAAGACCTGCCTCCTCATCGTCTTCAGCAAGGATCAGTTTCCAGAGGTCTACGTCCCTACTATCTTTGAGAACTATATTGTGGACACTGAAGTGGATGGCAAACAGGTGGAGCTGGCCCTGTGGGACACAGCAGGACAGGAAGACTACGATCGACTGTGGCCTCTCTCCTACCCCAACACTGATGCCATCCTCATGTGCTTCTCCCTCCGCAGCCCCGACAGCCTGGAAAACATTCCTGAGAAGTGGACCCCAGAGGTGAAGCATTTTTGCCCCAACGTGCCCATCATCCTAGTGGGGAATAAGAAGGACCTGAGGCAAGATGAGCACACCAGGAGAGAGCTGGCCAAGACGAAGCAGGAGCCTGTTCTGTCTGAGGAAGACCCAGACATGCCAAACCGGATCGGTGCCTTTGGCTACCTTGAGTGCTCAGCCAAGACCAAGGAGATATATATATATATATATACATTCACTCATGTGAATCTTAACAACAGGCAAGTGTAACCTATGGCAATAGACATCAGAATAGTTATTAACTAAGAGGACACAGGGTGGGAATTGCCTGGAAAGGAGCGCTACAGGCCTTTCTCAGATGATGACAATTTTCTTAACTTGAGCTGGGTGGTGATTACGTTTACCAAAATTAAACAAGTTGCACTGAAGACCTGTGCACTTTATGTAAACTGTAGATTAATAATTTACTCTTCTCATCGCTTGAACCTGGGAAACGAAGGTTGCAGTGAGCAGAGACTGAGTCACTGCACTCCAGCCTGGGTGACAGAACAAGAGTACATCTCAAATAATAATAATAATTGACTGTTCTCATAAATATTAGTGGACAGGGACGGGAGGCAAGCCGGTGTAGTCATGATAACTAGTGCAGATTTCATTGTAAACTCATTGAAACCTCGTTCACCCAGGCTGGAGTGCAATGGCGTGATCTCGGCTCACCGCAACCTCCGCCTCCTGGGTTCAGGCAATTCTCCTGCCTCAGCCTCCTGAGTAGCTGGGATTACAGGCACGCACCACTGTGCCCAGCTAATTTTTTGTATCTTTAGTAGAGACAGGGTTTCACCATGTAGACCAGGATGGTCTCGATCTCTTGACCTCATGATCCACCCGCCTTGGCCTCCCAAAGTGCTGGGATTACAGGCTTGAGCCACCGTGTCTGGCCCTTCATATAGTTTTTGATGTCAAAGCATACACTGTTGGCTGGGCGCGGTGGCTCATGCCTGTAATCCCAGCACTTGCGGGAGGAAAAGGTGGCTCAAATTTTGTTCTTTAAGGTATCTTGAAATTATAGGCTCACTCTCCCAAAATTTCAAAAGGCCTACAACTTTGACTCTCAAGAGCAACGTAGTGATAAAAAGCAAGATTTCATAGTTTTCCCTCTCAAATGGTTCCCCAATATACTTGCAGATAGAAGGCAAAGGGAAACCCAAGAATAAAAATAGCTAAGTACTCCATCAATTGGGCTTCTTGCCTACTTTCCCTGTTCTAAAGAAGAGACATGGCCAGGCATGGAGGCTCACGCCTGTAATCCCAGCACTTTGGAGGCTAAGGCGGGTGGATCACCTGTGGTCAGGAGTTCAAGACCAGCCTAACCAACAAATTGAAACCCTGTCTTTAAAAAAATAAATAAATAGGGCTGGGTGCTGAAACACCATCTCTACTAAAAATACAAAAAATTAGCTGGGCATGGTGGCGCATGCCTGTAATCCCAGCTACTCAGGAGGCTGAGTCAGGAGAATTGCCTGAACCCAGGAGGCAGAGGTTGCAATGAGCTGAGATAGCTCCATTGCACTCCAGCCTGGGTAACAAGAGCGAAACTCTGTCTCAAAAAAATAAATAAATAAATAAATAAATAAAATAAATAAATAATAAAGAAGAGACACCATCCTACATCTGTAGATGGGGAAGGGCTTCCTTTAACAGTTGAAGGGTACCGTCTGGCGCAATTCCAAAAACTTGTAGTGTTTTTAGTGTGGGAATATTTCCAAGTTCAAGTAAAGTTTCAGGTATCATAGCACCGACTGAGAGACAGGTGTTGGAGGTAGTTGAGCTGGAAAAGTTCTGGAAAGCAGTCATTTAAGTCTAGGTGGACAAGACTGGGGCATCTTCTAACTGAAGTAGAGAGATCTGATTTCTGGAAATTCTTTCTGTAGCCGCTAAGATTCAGCTGGGTGATGGTGTCTGACACATGCGCAGCAGCCACCTGCACATGCTTCCCAGTGAAATCAAAACACCAGGAGAGGTTCAGCTCATCCCTTCTGGAAGAGCTACTTAGCAAAGTCTGCAGGGCAAATTCAGAAAATCCAGAACTCCCACAAAGGTTAAGTCGCACTAAATTGGAGTTTTGTGTGAGATTATTGACAACGGGATCCGACAGCCGCAGGCCTTCCAGGCTTAGATTCTGCAACTTGGAACACTGAGACAGAATGCCCTGGAGGGTGGACACTTCAATAACTGAGGTCAACAGGTCCACGTGCTGCACATGAAAAGGGCTAAAATGTTCAGCCAATGGTTGGTCCATAAACGATCATGGGCAGCGGAAGGCAATCACCCCTTGAGACAGCAACCGACTGATCACATCTGGGTGCAGATTTTACCTATTAGGTCTAAGGTTTGTCATAGATACCAGTCAGTGAAGGCAAAATCTGTGTCTTTGCATCTTGGCACTGGCTGCTTGTCTCCTCGCCTATATACTGTGTATGTCTCTCCCATGCCTGAACATATTCTGGAGATGGACATATTGAATGGGCTGGACTTGCACACCACAGCCAGAGAATTCAGACTCCGAGTTTGTATAGAAAATCTGTGTAGCTGGGAGCGGTGGCTCACGCCTGTAATCCCAGCACTTTGGGAGGCCAAGGTGGGTGGATCACGAGGTCAAGAGATCGAGACCATCCTGGTCAACATGGTGAAACCCCATCTCTACTAAAAATCCAAAAATTAGCTGGGCATGGTGGTGCGTGCCTGTAATCCCAGCTACTTAGGAGGCTGAGTCAGGAGAATTGCCTGAACCCAGGAGGCGGAAGTTGCGGTGAGCCGAGATCATGCCATTGCACTCCAGCCTGGGCAACAATAGCGAAACTCCATCTCAAAAAAAGATACAAAAATTAGCTGGGCATGGTGGTGCATGCCTGTAGTTCCAGCTACTCGGGAGGCTGAGGCGGGAGAATTGCTTGAACCTGGGAGGCAGCGGTCAAAGTGAGCCGGGATCATGCCATTGCACTCCAGCCTGGGTGACAAGAGTGAAACTCCAGTCTCAAAATGAATAAAAAACAAAACAAAACAAAACAAAAAAATGCCAGAGACCTTTAGCAGCCCACGGAGGCACAGACAGGAAAAGATCCCCAAAAGCAGATCATCCGGAAGGGAGTCCCATGAAACACCTGGAAAGTTCTCTCAGTTTAGCTTAGGCCTGCGAACTGTTAATCACAAAGTCTTTGTCACTCCCTTTGCTCTTCAGCCGAGGCTGTTCAGGAGGCCCAGGTTTGAGAGCAGTTCCTGGGGGATGTTCTCACCGATGGGCTCCTCCTTCTCCAGCGTGGAGACCCCCCATGCCTGAGAGTAGTTCAGAAGTCCTGCAGGAATCCCATCCCCACGTGAAGCTAGCGGCAACGTTGCTACTCAGGTCTGGAATCTCCTGGAGGTGCTTCCTGTGCATAGCGCCTGCAGGTTCCCGAGTTTAAAATACGTGCATTCTTAACAGCACCAGGAAAAACACATACGTGTATTAACTGCAGAGCTGCCGGCCTCCAGGATTCCCACTTTGGCAGGCAGCGGCTCGGAGCATGCTGCTCGGGGGGCGGGCTTTAAACTATTATAACATTATATTTTTACTTTTTTATATGCTTTGCTTCACCTTTTTCCTTCTATATTTTTTATTGTATTTAAGTTGCTTCTATTCTTTTGTGATTACTTTAAAAATTGCAATCTTAATCCTTAATTTATTTAACATAATAATAATCGATACCCTTATCCCCATTCTGGACAATGTGGATGTTGGAATACTTTTAGTTCGTTTAGTCTCACCCCATATTATATACTGTTATCATTTATTAAGTCTAAGTATTTATATATATATATATATATATTTTTTTTTGAGACGGAGTTTCGCTCTAGTTTACCCAGTAAACTAGAGTGGGTTTGGAGTGCAATGGAGCAATCTCGGCTCACCACAACCTCCGCCTCCTGGGTTCAGGCAATTCTGCCTCATCCTCCTGAGTAGCTGGGACTACAGGCACGCGTCACCATGCCCAGCTAATTTTTTGTATTTTTAGTAGAGACAGGGTTTCACCATGTTGACCAGGATGGTCCCGATCTCTTGACCTCGTGATCCACCCACCTTGGCCTCCCAAAGTGCTGGGATTACAGGTGTGAGCCACTGCATCCAGCCAGCATTAATATTCTTAAGCCCCAGAAGACTAGACATATATGTTGTATATTTACTTTAGATTTAGCAATGTATGTGCTGCTATCTGGCTCTTTCTTTCTGTCGATGTCTCTGAATTTTTATATGTAATCATGGTGCTTCTGCCTAAGAAACATTATATAGAATTTCCTTTTGTGTTGATCTGCTTATGAAAACCTGTTTCAGCTCTTTTTCTCTGAAAGTGTCTATTTTGCTTTAATTATTGGAAATTAATTTTACTAAGTATGTAATTCTAGGAGGCAGTTATTTTCTTTCCACATATTGAAGATATTTGCATTTGATTATCACTTTTCAGAAGGCAGCCAATTGTCTAACTTTTGTGTATTTGAATGTAATCTTCCGTTCTTTCTTCTGAGTGCTTTTTGTCTTTACTATTTTTGTCTTTGTTTTTTTATTTTCTGCAGTTTTACTATTCTGTCTTTAGTTATGGATTTCCCTTTATTTATCTTGTTCAACTGGCTGGCCTTCTAGAACCTGCTGACTTTTTAGTTTCATTATGTCTGGAAAAATCTCAAATATTATCTCTTCAATTTTTTTCTTTTTTTTGAGACGGAGTTTTGCTCTGGTTACCCAGGCTGGAGTGCAATGGCGTGATCTCGGCTCACCGCAACCTCCGCCTCCTGGGTTCAGGCAATTCTACTGCCTCAGCCTCTGAGCAGCTGGGATTACAGGCATGCGCCACCATGCCCAGCTAAGTTTTTGTATTTTTAGTAGAGACGGGGTTTCACCATGTTGACCAGGATGGTCCCGATCTCTTGACCTCGTGATCCACCCGCCTCGGCCTCCCAAAGTGCTGGGATTACAGGCCTGAGCCACCATGCCCGGCCTCTTCAGTATTAATACTTAGACCTAATAAATGATAACAGCATTTATTGCCTTTATTTTCTTTCTCTTCTACTTTTGAGCTTCTAACTAAAACTAAGATAGACTTTCTCACTCTATTTGTTATATTTTTGTTTGTGTATTAAATATTGTTTTTTCTCCTTGTTATAGATTCTGAACTTTTTTCTTCTTCCCAGAATTTCTATTTGTCTCTCTCTAAATCCATTCTGTCATTTTTTTGTTGCTCTCAATTTGCATGTAAATTGTTAACAAAACACTTTTCTCCTTCTGCATGATAACTTGACTTTTAAATAACTTTTTAGCTCTGTCCACATAGAGCCTCCTAATGACAAAATGTTAACCATGCTTCTAAGCAATACTGCGTATCATTACAAAGACTCCTGATTGATGGACTACACCTGAACTGGGAAAACTAAGTACTGGGTAGAAGCTGGACTTTGAGCTTCTCTGAATGCAGTGGTCCTGTAACTTGCATACATCTTGCATGGGATTGGAAACTACTCTGTTAAGTTCTTTCAAAAGTGAAAGGCTCCAGGATGGTGCCACATGTACCTCTGCTGTCCCCAAGTACACAGTGAGGGGTGGAGAGCCAACAGACTATCTCCTGCATACTGTGCGGACTGCTGCTGCAGACTGCTCCTGTAGAAATATCATGTCTGATGCTGCCCTGCTAGCAAGCTGTAGTTCTTAGCCTATGTCTTTCTGAGTAGAGGGGTGCCAGCTATGGCCTCTGAGAGTCTTTTGAACCTGAATGTTAAGTTGGAACTAAGAAAACATCCGAGTGGGCAAAATTCTTCCAAATTTTTGTTTCGTGGATAACGTAGGCATCACTGTTTTGCATTCTTTCTAATATAGCTAATATTTGGGGGCTTGGTTTGAACTGCCTGATGTGTCTGCTGGTTTTTACACCTCATTTAGTTTCTTTGTGTTCATTTTTATTTTTGAGTATGTACCACATCTTGTTATTTGGAAAAAGATTTTTTGAATAATTTGAGATCTACAATGAAAGCTTTATTATCTAGTGCCTGGGGGCATTTCCAGCCCAGAGCCACCTTTAACCAGGTAAAAGGTGTGAAAGGTGCTCTGAACTTTCTATAACCCTAAGATTATACACATTTAGGATCCTACCTTATTGTAGGGATATTCTCGTGGTGAAGTCTCCAACTTCAGCAGATTCTGGTCTTCTATTTCTGTCCCATTAGTCACAGAAGGCTGTCAAAACCTAATATGCAGGTCAGAAAATGCCCTTTGCCAGAAAATTGTTTCTCTGCTCACTTACAGCTCTAGGTTCCAGTTCTTTCTTTACTGCAGGCCTCAGAATTCTTTAGTGTTAATCATCATATTGATGTTTTTAAGAATTTTTTTTCATATGGCTTACCTAAACAGCTTAGTCACTGTTATCAGAAATGTATCAACTTTTAAAATATACTAAATGCTTAAAAATATAAAGTCGTATTTTACTGCTATGACTCTGACTTAAAACTCCCTTGAGGACATGAGCTAGAGCACAAATCAGTCCTGCCACTGTGAAACTGTCAGGTCACTGCAAATACAGATTTTATCAGCAATGCAGAATTTTTCTTTTCCCTCTTAAGTCACCCAGTGATGAGTCAGTTCTAGGCCGCAAGATCAAAAACTCCAGTTTCAAAATCTAACAACTGCCAGCTGGTAATCTCATACATGCTCAGATTTTACTTTGTAAAAGAGGATCAAGTCACATGATACAAAATTAAACATGTATTGTTTTCTTAATAGTCTAATAGAGGCTGAGCATGGTGGCTCACGCTTGTAATCCCAGCACTTTGGGAGGCCAAGGTGGGTGAATCACAAGGTCAAGAAATTGAGACCATCCTGGCCAACGTAGTGAAACCCTGTCTCTACTAAAAATACAAAAATTAGCCAGGCGTGGTGGCCAGCACCTATAGTCCCAGCTACTTGGGAGGCTGAGGCAGGAGAATTGCTTGAACCCGGGAGGCAGAGGTTGCAGTGAGCTGAGATCATGCCACTGCACTTCAGTCTGGCAATAGAGTTAGACTACATCTCAAAAAAAATTTAATAGAAAGATGCATTTGTGTATATTGGCCAGAAATTGGGCTAAAATTTTCACAAATGAGAATCAAGAATGTTACTATAGAACTATCAATGCCAACTTTAACTATCTGAATCAGATGGCATAGCCTAATTTCCTCTATGACTGACAGCACACTCTTTGGTATTTTGGTATTTTTCAGTGTCCTTGAAATTTTTAATTACCCACTAGAGAACAGGTTGACCCATTCTTCATGGGCTATGTAGAGGGGAAATTCTTACTTTATCTAAAAAGTAGATAACAGTCAGACTCACTTTGGAGTGATCAAAATGAAAAATAAATTGTGGTTTGGTTCAGTTCCCTTTTGAACAGTATGTTCTTGAAATTTTGAAAACATTTGACTCTTTTTTCTTTTAGTGTTTCAGTGTGGATAATCTCATTTGATCTATTTTCAAGTTTATTTTTCAAACCAAAATTTGTCAAATATTGGCAATTTCCTATGATTCAACTTAATATATTGGTTCTATACTACTAAATAACATGCCCCTGAAATGCTTTGCCAATTTACTCCTATTGACAGTGTATGAAAATATCCATTTTATTTCATTCTTTACAACATGCTATTATCAATAATTTTAACTTTTCCCAATCTGGGAAGTGAAAAAGACATTCAATCGTCTTGATTTTCATCTCTTATTACTGGTTAGTCTGAGTTTCTATCCTCTGTTCATTTTTCTATTTATTTTCCTTTCTGATACCTACTACTTTTTGACATCTTTGTTTAAGCTTTATATATTGACTTTTTATCTATTAATTGTTATAATCACCCACTAAAGAGTAAATTCTGGCTGGGAACAGTGGCTTATGCCTATAATCCGAGCACTTTGGAAGGCCCTGGTGAATGGATCACTTGAGGCTGGGAGTTTGAGACCAGCCTGGCCAACATGGTGAAACCCCATCTCTACTAGAAATACAAAAATTAGCTGGGTGTGGTGACGCATGCTTGTGATCCCAGCTACTCAGGATACTGAAGCACGAGAATCACTTGAACCCCAGAGGCAGAGGTTGCAGTGAGCCAAGATCGGACCACTGCACTCTAATCTGGGCAAGAGAACAAGACTCAGTGTAAAAAAAAAAAAAGAATAAGTTCCATCAGAGCATGGATTAAGTCTCATTCACCACTGTATCTCCAGTGCCTACAATATTTTATGTACCAATATATAATATTTAAAGGAATGAATAAAAGATTGTGGGGGAGCCCATGAAAGTAGATACTGGCTAACTGCCCACAGATCGACTCCTCTTTTCCTGGTTCTCATGCTTCAAGCTCTGTTAAGCCTGGAGGAGGGCATTTTGTCTTTACAAAGATACAGTTCCATATCACCCCTCTGGACCAGTTCCTTAGGTCTCAGACTTCCTCTGTGCATGAATAATGGATGTATATGATTTCCTGTGAAGTTTCTTTACATGATGACCATAATGAATGTTGAGTTTTAGTTCCTGATCCCCTCACATAATGACTGTTCAATTCATGACTTTTTGCCATAAGTGGCTATTAAAAAGTTATGTCACTTTTTGGACAACACCTTTTTTTTTGGTATAATGATGTCACCCCAAAATAAATAAACTTGCTATAAAAAATTATATTTTGACATCCTGTTTTAAGCAGACACTATATAGAAGGATGTATATGAATGAGTGTATAGGGAAGTGGCCAAAGAGGGGCCCTACCCTCTGTAATCTGCTTTTTGATGCTCAGGTGAGGACTCTGCAAACCACATCTTTTTTGCTTGCTGGCTTTATTAGTTTCTGACAATAAGGGGTGTTAAAAGGAGACTGAAAGGCTGGAGGAGGGACGTAGGTATTGCTGCTTCCTGTTTTGCTTCTTCTTTCTCTAGCACCATCTCAGCAATCATAGTTCACCCTGAGAAGGGTTGTTGTTTCCAGTTTCCTTTCTTAAATCCCAGAGCCAGCCTCATGGCCCCCTCTCAAAGGCAAGAGCATCAGCCAATGGGCACCTCTTCTTCAGAGGTCTGAGTCCCTGCAACACTAGGTACTTCCTCTGAGTTTGGGGGCACCTGCAACCTCCTTCTCAGAAGCCAGCCTCTCAGTTATGTGGGGCCCTTCTTCCAAGTTACCAGGTTCTAACAACCAAACCCTTTTACCTTTGTTTCCACAACCCTAGGGTTGATCACTGCTTCGCTTCCTGTACTTACTATCTCTGTGTTTCATCAGTTCCCCTGTTTCTCTTTTCAGACCTCCAATATCTGTTTAATTCCTTAAATTAATTCCTTCTGGTATGCTGTTCATTTTCTTTTTATATTTTATTATTTTTTTTTGAGACAAGGTATCACTCTGTCACCCACACTGGAGTGCAGTGATACAATCACAGCTCATGGCAGCCTTAAACTTTTGGGCTCAAGTGAGTATGTCACCATGCCAAGCTAATTTTTTTTTTAGACACAAGGTCTCACTCTTTTTCCCAGGCTAATCTTAAACTACTAGATTCAAGTGACCCTCCCACTTTGGCCTCCCAAAGTGTTCAGATTACAGGCATGAGCCATCATGCCTAGCCCATTTTTCTTTTAGACCCTTAATGACACACAGTACTACTCACCAATTTACATGACATGACCATGTGCATGTATGTGTGTTTGCATTTGTATGTATTACTTGGGATTTATTATATATAGGATCACGCCATCTGCAAATTGAGATAATTTCTTTTCAAAAATAGTTTTTCTCATGTTTACTTTTGCAAGATATTTTGGCCAGGGAATTGTAGAGTGACAGTTTTGCTTTTTTTTTTTTAGTACTTTAAAACTATGGTAAACTTCTTTGTAAAGCTCCCTATGAGAAATCTTATGCCCTCCTTATATTTAATCCTCTGTATGTAATATGTTCTTTCCCCTTTTAGTCCTTTTAGGATTTTGTCTTTATCATTGGTTTTGATGAATTTGAATCTGATGTTCCTTGGTGAAGTTTTCTTCATGTTTCTTGTTCTTAGGATACATCATATTTCTGCATTATTTGAAGTTTATGGTTTCCATGAAGCTTCTCAATCTTTCATCCAGTATGTTTTAAATATTTTTGTCTGTCTTCTCCACTACACGCCCTTCAGGGATTCCATTTAACCCTATACCAGGGTCTTTAAAAGTTTTACACTGATGGTCTTTTTATGTTTTCAAGTCATTTGTTACTGTGTGTTTCGTTTATGTTAGTTTCTATTCTATTTCCTCTAGTTCATTAATCTTTTCTTCCACAATGTTTAATCCAGTGCCTTCTTCCATTTCAGACTGTAAATCATAGTTGTCTACAGAATTTCACATTTAAAAATATCTTGAACCTCTCAATTTAATCAAAATATGATTATAATAACTGCTCTAATGTCCTTTTCTGCTGTTTCCAACATGTGTGTCAATTTCAACTAGATTATTACATTCTTCATTATGTGTCATGTTTTCCTGCTTCTTGGCTGCTTGATATTCTAAGATTTGATGCTAGAGCTTTGGTGTCAATGCTCAAAAATGCCCAAGACACCACTCAACCTCAGTGTCTATGCACAGCCAAGCTTTTGCAACAGGAGAGGCAGAGAGAGCAGGGATGAGTGTGCTGCAGCATGGGGGTAGAGGGTACCCCAATTGTGCTTGGGACTTTCCTATGTCTCATAGAAAAAGGTGCCTTC
The DNA here is from genome assembly GCA_028533165.1 of Leontopithecus rosalia. NCBI lineage: Eukaryota > Metazoa > Chordata > Mammalia > Primates > Cebidae > Leontopithecus > Leontopithecus rosalia. Next base: position 41,537,200 of record CM052667.1, on the reverse strand, counting down.
CTTAATTTTTCCCAGGAAAACCACCCTACTTCAGGCCCTGTCTCTCCGTCCAAATACCAGGACAGTCCTCTCACCAGTCTCATCCATCCAATGGATTGATGAAGGTCCAAATATGATTCATTGGAGAAGACACTCTCTTGTCAACAAACTGTGTGGAAACAACTGGACATGCATATCCCAAAAAAAAAATTCACCCAAACCTCAAAACTGACTCAAAAACTAACTCAAAATGGAGTATGCAACTACATGTAAACTAGAACACTAGAAAAAGCACAGAAGAAAATATAAGACAAAATCTTGATGACACAGAGTTAGGCAAAGTGTTCTTTGTTGTCACATAAACACAAAACACATTAAATAAAACACGATAAATTCAACTTAATAAAAATTAAAAGTTTGTGCTCAACACAAGACAGTTTGAAGAGAACAAATATAAGCTGCAGATTGGGAGAAAACTGACATCACACATGTGACAAAGTACATGTGTCACGGTAACTAGTACGTGCCACTGTGATCGAGCCCCATGGTGCCGGGACATTGGGTTAAACATTATTGTGGTTGCGTTCCAGGGAGTGTTTTAGATGGGATTAACATTGGGATGGGCAGACTAAGTGAAGCAGATTGCCCTCCTTAGTAAAGGTGAGACTCACGCAATCAAAGGCCAGGAGAGAAGTCAGAGACCTAATGGGAAACAAATGCTCTCCTGGGCACCCAGCTTTCCTCCCACCTTGGGGATTTCCACCTCCATAATCTCAGAAGCAAATTCATATCTATATACACACACAGATACATTTCAGAGGTACGTGGCTAAGATTGTATTTTTAAAAGTTCAGCCGTATGATGACGATTGTTGAAGCTGGCCAGTGAATCAGAGTGTGTTCTACGCTAAGATTCAGTCTCCTTTTGTGCACCATTGAAGTTCCGCATTTGAAGTAGGACAGGAGACAGCAAGTGCACCTAGGATGGTAACAGCTGAATTTCTCATCATACACTGCAAAGCCCTAGGGGTTAGCTCAGAGAGTCAAAAATGCCACCCAAACCCTGCCCCTCACACCAGGGCTAAGGAACACTGTGGCCCTCAGGTGATTTTAGTTAGCTGGGTCTGGGAGCCACACAATGGCAGAGGGAGCAGGAAACACTGTGCAAATTGAGGCCAGGACAGCAGGGAGGGCCTGTTCGCAACAGAACACAGTTGAAAGTATCCTCAGAAAGTGAGTGTGGAGAAACACGTATCATGCCTGAGACATGGTGGATTTGAGCACTGGCTACTGGGGAATTGAAAGGAAGGGGCTTCACTGTGCAGCAGACCAGAAGCGCCAGTCTTGGACATGCAGAATTGCTGGGAGAGGGGGAGGCGTGGACAAAGGAAGCATCCTCTGGAAACTCCTGGTGAAGAGAACAAATGAATGAAGTAACTGGTAGAGATTAGAGATTGTGGTTTAACAAACTAGAATCCCAGAATGAGAACACACACCATGCATTCCCAGGAAGACAGTATTCCCTAAAGACAAGAAAAATCTTTTTAGGCAAGCACCTTGTATCCAGTAATGTGGCCCATGTGTCAAGACAGTGGGAGAAGATTACTAAACATGCTAAACGCAGAGAGACCTGACTCCCTCGTGAGGACTCTGTTAAGGATGAACACCACTCAGCAAGTGATGACTATGACATTCACTTTGGAATCGCTCATGAGCATTCATGTATTTTATTGTGGATCTAAACCAAAAACCAAGGTGGGGCAGTATGAGAATCAGAGAATGTCACTGCTGTATCTTTGAATTAAAATACTGTTATGAGAAATGGCAGCTAAAGAAGGTAGGAAAAGGAAAACAAATCATGTAATTGACTGTCATATGGAAATATTTGACATTGAAAGTTGTAATTTAAAATGTAGAAACCACTGGGCGTGGTGGTTCAAGCCTGTAATCCCAGCACTTTGGGAGGCCGGGGAGTGGATCACGAGGTCAAGAGATCCAGACCATCCTGGTCAACATGGTGAAACCCGTCTCTACTGAAAATACAAAAAGTTAGCTGGGCACGGTGGCATATGCCTGTAATCCCAGCTACTCAGGAGGCTGAGGCAGGAGAATTGCCTGAACCCAGGGGGCGGAGGTTGCGGTGAGCCGAGATCGCGCCATTGCACTCCAGCCTGGGTAACAAGAGCGAAATTCCGTCTAAAAAATAAATAAATAAAAATAAAAATAAATAAATAAAAGGGACAGATCTCCTAGACCCCTCCTTAACCAAGTCACCAGTCCTAGTATCACAATAATAGTGATGGACACATTGGACCTTCTCTGCCTGCAGATGGGTGAGGTAGCATTGACCCTGCAGTGTTCCCAGAACAACACTTAGGCTAAATTTAATCATGAAAACAATTTCAGACAACTTCAGAGTGTAGAGCATTGAGCCAGACAGCTGACCTGTCCTCTACAAACAAGCCCATGTCACCACCATCAATGACAACAACAAAAGGTGAGGAGACACTTTGGGTCCAAAAGAACTGAAGAAATGGAGCTACCTTATCTTTCGACTCTTTTTCAACCCAAAATGTCTCTTCCCCTTTTTGTGGTGTGATTCATGGTGACATGCATGGTTTGAAGGAGACAGGTCAGCTGTCCAGCTTCGTGGTCTACATTCTGCTGTTGTCTGGTGATGACCTCCTATGAAACCCAGCCTAAGCATTTTCAGCAAGAACATGGCATTGTTCATACTCTGCGCCAGCAGAGTCCCTTTTGACATGCTGTCTCCTGCCAGCATTTCTGACTCCTGTTCTCTACAGGACGAATGTTTGCAGGAGCAGGGCTAGGCCTTTTCAGTGCTGTTTGTCCATCTGGCTTTGGTCTTCCTAAGTATTGATATCAATTGGAGGCTAAAGGACCGCGGCTTCTCTAAGCAAAGGAGCCTAGGGAGTTGAAACTTGTCAAAAGCAGTCAGTGGTTCTGAAATACGATCCTCAGCCAAGGATCTCTCCCCCATTGTCTTTGAGATTTCCATTGTTTTGCTCTTTTCGTTTTTTCCATCAAATGGAAAATCTGCTTTTTCTGACATCCTTTCATTATTTTAGCAGCATTTGGTATCAGTAGGAGAGAGAAAAACCTATCTCTGCCCAGCCAGCAGCTGGTAGCATCGGCCTCTTTTTTTCCTGATCCCCTCTCTCTGGGGCAGTGATGGCTTTTGACACCTCTCAGTGAGTATGTGCTCAGCATCAAACCAGGGGGCTGCAGAAGGAGAGGACCCTTAGGAGAGAAACCCACTTCCCTAAAACTACATATCTTAGTCTCTTAGGGCAGGGTGAGCAGAACCAAGGGAGGAACCCTGGGTGCAAGAAGCAGCAGGGACCTCACAGCACATCTACCTCCAGTTTCACCTTTTTTATTGCCTTTTAGGTTTTGGGGTACATGTGAAGAACATGTAAGATTGTTGCATAGGTACACATGTGGCAGTGTGATTTTCTGCCTTCCTCCCCATCACCTATATCTGGCATTTCTCCCCATGCTACCTCTCCCCAACTCCCCACCCCCAGCTGTCCTTCCCCTATATACCCCCAACAGAACCCAGTGTGTGATGCTCCCCTCCCTGTGTCCATGTGTTCTCATTGTTCAACACCAGCCTATGAGTGAGAACATGTGGTGTTTGATTTTTCTGTCCTTGTGTCAGTTTGCTGAAAATGATGGTTTCCAGGTTCATCCATGTCCCTACAAAGGACATGAACTCATCGTTTTTGATGGCTGCATAATATTCCACGGTGTATATGTGGCACATTTTCCCAGTCCAGTCTATTATTGATGGACATTTGGAGTTCCACCTTATATTTTATTTTTAGACGGAGTCTTGCTCTATCCCCAGGCTGGAGTGCAGTGGTGCAGTCTTGGCTCACTGCAACCTCTGCCTCCTGGGTTCAAGCAATTCTTCCACCTCAGCCTCCTGAGTAGCTGGGACCACAGGCACAGGCCACCATGCCCAGCTACTTTTTTTTTTGCGATTTTCTTTTTTTTTTTTTGCATTAGGAGAAATACCTAATGTAAATGACAGATTGATGGGTGCAGCAAACCACCATGGCATGTGTATACCTATGTAACAAACCTGCATGTTCTGTACATGTATCCCAGAACTTAAAGTATAATAAAATAAAAAATAAAATGAAATAAAATAAAAAAGAAAATCCCCCTTTCTGTACTTATTCCTATCTTCCTCATCAAAATCCTATTTTTTGTATTTTTAGTAGAGATGGGATTTCACTATGTTGGCGAGGATGGTCTCAATCTCTTGACCTCATGATCAGCCGGCCTCAGCCTCCCAAAGTGCTAGGAGTACAGGCGTTGGAGTTCCACCTTTCACAACAGAGAAGCAGAGATGCCGCCACAGGGCTAAGACTTAACTAAAGCCACGTGACTTGCTATTCACAAACCTGAAACTAGAAATCAGCCTTGGGCCCTTTCAACAAGTTGGAGAGAAGGGAGAGAAAATTCTCCAATCTGGAGGTCTCAGTGGTCATTTGCAGTTGCTGAGTAACCTTGCCTAAAAGAGTAATGAGTTTTTTGGGTTTTTTTTACACAATTATGTATTTATTGAGAGCCTCCTCTCCTCGCCCTTCCAGTCTCTAGGTCACTTTGTCCTCTTGTAGATTTTGCGTACAAGCCCCAGAAAGATGGCTGGGGGCAGGGGCGCTGCGTACTGTTCAGTGAGACCCATAATGTGGTTGTAACTGTCTTCCTCATACTGCGAGAACACGGGTGGCAGATCCAGCTCCTCATATAATGCCTTCAACTGGGCCACCTTCTCAGCCTCCTTCTGCACATAATTTTCTTTCAGGATCTGGCTCTGTTCCGGAGTGGACCGTTGCAGACACTAGACCAACAGCCAGCTGCATTTGTTGTCCTGGATGTCATTGCCAACTTTGCCAGTCACACTGGAGTCCCCGAAGAGGTCAAGGTCATCATCCTGAATCTGAAAGAACTCTCCCATCCCAGCAAGATCTTCTTGACATTGGCATGCTCCTTCTTGCCATCAATTCCTGCCATGTCCATGGCTGCAGCTACAGGAAGGTAAAAGGAGTAGAAAGCCATCTGGTATTTGATAATAGATTTGTACCTCTTTTCAGTGAATCTGTGGAGATCCACATTGCCCTGGGGGAGGGGGGCTGTGATGAGGTCCAGGGTCTGCCCAGTCTCAGTCTGATAGGAACTCTGCAGGAAGAGCTCAATCAGGTTCAGGTAATAGGGCTGCTCCTGGCAATAGAGCTTCAGCATGTGGTAGATACATGCTTCCAGAAGGATAGCATCATCGGTGACATCCAAAGCCATGCCTGGCTTCTGATACCAGCAGATCTGTCCCCGGCAGGTGAGGGATGAATCCATGATGTCATCTGCCACCAGGAAGAGAGCTTGCAGCAGTTCCACACACCAGCCCACAGTCAGAGCCTGCTGGAGACTATCAGCATCCTGTTTCCTCAGCTCCGCCAGCTCCCGGAATGTTACTAGCACCGTCAAACCCCAGTAATACTTGCCTCCAATGGCGTTGTACTCCAGGACCTCCTGGAGTCAGGCAACAGCATCTCCTGTTTCTGGCTGCCCCATCTCATCCTCAGTCAGCACCCTAACCATCTGGGAGAAGTGCTGAATGAAATCCTGCTTTTCTTGGGAATAAGCATCTGATTTCTGGTCTCCATTCATTCTGTTCCTGGATGTGGATTCCTGCTCGGTCGTAATGAGGTTTTACAAATACACATGACATCACTGCTGCTTGTTTGGCTGGTTAAAATAAAAAAAAAAAATCAAAAAAGAAATATGTGTTCTTGCAAAAAGGATCAGGAAAGAAAGAAAAAGGAGAGAGTTGAAGGAATTACAAAGAAAGGATGGGGATTGAAAGCATGGCCCAACTTATTTTTCCTAACTCCTTGAAGTTGATTCCACACCTGGTTATGCCTTAAGTCATTTCTAGAAATATTCTCAATATCTAATCAACAAAATTCAGCATAAAATTGAAAAGAAACTACTAAAATAAATAAAATTGAAAAGAAACAACCAAATTCAAATACGTGTAATACAGTAGGTATTGTTTTCTGTATACTGGGTTTCAATGTAATGACTATTTCTTACTTTACTTGTAAACAAGAAGTTGGCAATTAGGCAAGGGTGCTTCAAGTAGACAGACTATACGTCTAAGCCATCCATTTTCTTGTTTTTTTTTTCTTGGATTTTTTCTATATTCCACAAATACTACTGTTGATAGGTGAATAGAGATCCCATTAATGCCTGATGAACGCTCAGTCTTTTGTATGAAGTAGCCACACACGTGGTCACCTCCATGTTGATAACCTGAGGTCAGAGTAGACCAGTGATCCTTCTCATCTTCAGTTATATATTAGAATATCATGCGAGTGTTTTTTAAAGGCACTGATGCTCAAACCACACCTCAGATCATGTAAGTGAGCATCTCAAGATATGAGTTCCAAACATTCATCTTAATCAAAATCTCAGCAGGTGCTTATTACATGGCAGCAGGATTTAGAGACCAACAATGAACCGACCTGATTTCCCTTATTTTCTTCCCTATCCTCATTTCTCTCGTGATTGCCTTCATTCTCTCTGGCTTTATGGATTTTAGTTTTTCTTCTGACAATTTCAGTTAAATGCTTTTCCTTGTCAATTGTGCTGCTCTTAGGCAAAGACCGTCCCGTAGGCAGGCTCTTGTCTATTATCTTATGTACTCATAAAGCTGGCCCCTGGACTCACTTTTCTCAAAGTTGATTCATCAAATGCTCTCTTATTTCTCCAGCCTCAAGATTCACCTGAGTTGTGTTTAGATTTGTAGAAGTAGATATGTGAATTAAAAAGGATATGAGAGGCTCAGCCCTGGATGTAGCTAAGAGGCAGGGAGAGAGACGATTGCTGGAGACTGAGCAGCATGGGGAAGACCTAGGGGGTTGCGTGGGGGAAGCAGACAGGAGAGCACTCGAAACCTAGCACTTTACAGATTATTTTGTTTTGTATCAAGAACACGTAGCGACTCCTAAGATCAGCCCCAATGAACATGTCAGTGTTGACTTTACAAGAATATGAATTCATCAAGACCCATCCTGGTCAATATGGTAAAACCACGTCTCTACTAGAAATACAAAAAATTAGCTGGGCATGGTGGCACGTGCCTGTAATCCCAGCTAATCGGGAGGCTGAGGCAGGAGAATTGCCTGAACTCAGGAGGCGGAGGTTGTGGTGAGTCGAGATCGCGCCATTGCACTCCAGCCTGGGTAACAAGAGCGAAACTCCATCTCAAAAAAAAAAAAAAAGAATATGAATTCAAAAAGCAGTTCAACAAGAATGAAGCCATCCAATGGAAAACTGGAAGAAATCTTTCCCGTTTTCTGCTCTGTATGCTGCCTTTATATTTGGTGGTCGGCACCTAATGAACAGGCGAGCAAAGTTTGAACTGGGGAAGCCGTTAGTGCTCTGGTCTCTGACCCCGGCAGTCTTCACTATATTCAGTGCTCTTTGAACTGGTGCTTACATGGTGTACATTTTGATGACCAAAGGCCTGAAGCAGCAGAGTTTTTACCACGGACCTGTCAGCAATTTCTGGGCTTATGCATTTGTGCTAAGCAAAGCACCTGAACTAGGAGAAACAACATTCATTATTCTGAGGAAGCAGAAGCTGATCTTCCTGCACTGGTACCACCACATCACTGTGCTCTTGGTACTCCTCCAAAGGCACGGTTGCAGGGGGAGGCTGGTTCATGACTATGAACTATGACGTGCACGCCGTGATGTACTCTTACTACGCCTTGCGGGCGGCGGGTTTCCCAGTCTCCCGGAAGTTTGCCATGTCCATCACCTTGTCCCCGATCACTCAGAGGCTGATGGGCTGTGTCTAACTACCTGGTCTTCTACAGGATGCAGCGTGACCAGTGTTACTCTCACTTTGAGAACATCTGGTCCTCACTCGTGTACCTCAGCTACCCTGTGCTCTTCTGCCATTTCTTCTTTGAGGCCTACCTCGGCAAAATGAAAAAATCAATGAAGGCTGAATAGTGTTGGAACAGAGGAGGAAGCCATAGCTCAGGGTCATCAAGAAAAATAACAGATGAAAATGGCACAAGGAAT
>CM052667.1:41513052-41528598 GCA_028533165.1 Leontopithecus rosalia | reverse complement strand
TGCTGTTCTGTGAGCTCCGTTGTTCATTCAGTGTTGCTAGGCAAGTACATTTAAGTCTGTTGTGGCAGAACTCATGAAACCGGTTTTTTTCCTCAGATGCTCTGTCTCGGGGAGTTAGGGCTTTATTTGTGAGTATCCATTGTGCTGTCCTGCCCAGCTAGGAGGCAGTCTAGTCACTATTTGGGTGCCGAGGCTCCGCCCTGCTGGCGTGAGGTTCGCCCTTTTGCTGTGGGCTCCGCCCTGCTGATGTGGGCTCTGCCCTGTAGGTGGAGTCTCTCTGTTATTGCGGGTTGCCTTGGCAACGGCTGATGCGTCAGCAGTGGGCAACTACCTCAGTATGGGCTGAAGCTCTCGGCAATGGCGGACGCCCCTCCCCCACCGAGCTGCACAGTCATGTGTTCCGCTCTTCCCGCAGTGGAACTCTCAACCCGCAGCACTCCAAATTGACTTATTGTTTGTCCCTGTGGGGGTGGGACCCATTGAGCCTGATCAATTGGCTCCTTGCTGCCTACGAGCCTTTTTGCTTTTTTTTTCTTTTTAAGTTGTAGGGTTGACTCTCTCCCAGGTGCCTCAGTCGCTGGCCGAAAGGGCACCGGGATCTGTGTGATTTCCTGTGCAGCCACCCGCTGCGCTAGTTCACAATTCACCTCCCAGAAATCTCCTGGTCTAGTTCACTGTCCAAAACCCGTTCAGTCAGATGAACATAGCAATCTGCCCTCCCAAGTCTCAAATTGTCGGTTTAACAGGGCGCCCAGACCCGTGTGTTTTGTGCGCCTTGCCGCTGCCGCGTCGCTGGCTGCCTGGCCGCGCCAGCGGAGAGCGCTGCGCTTGAGTCCTGCGTGCCTTTTACACCTGGGCTTTTCCCCCGCTCTGTGGGCTATAAGGATCCGTCTGAAAATGCGGTGTTTGCTTACCCTCTGCGTCTTGCCTGAGAGCTGCAGTGGTGAGTTGCTTCTAGAGCGCCATCTTCCTCCCCTCCGTGTTTGTATTTTGGATTTATAGATATAAATACAAACTGTCTCAGAAAACCTCCATTCTATTTTGTCTTTTCATCCCCTTAAATACCTAATCCCTGGCCAGGCACGGTGGCTCATGCCTGTAATCCCAGCACTTTGGGAGGCCAAGGTGGGAAGATCACAAGGTCAGGAGATCAAGACCATCCTGGCCAACATGGTGAAACCCCATCTCTACTAAAAATACAAAAAATTTAGCTGGGCATGGTGATGCGTGCCTGTAATCCCAGCTACTCAGGAGGCTGAGACAGGAGAATTGCTTGAACCAGGGAGTCAAAGGTTGCAGTGAGCTGAGATCACACCATTGCACTCTACCCTGGTGACAGAGTGAGACTCCATCTCAAAAAAAAAAAGAAAACCTGCTCCCATTTCACTTACAGCACACACACACACACACACACACACACACACACACACACACTTTTTTTTTTTTTTGAGACGGAGTTTCGCTGTTGTTACCCAGACTGGAGTGCAATGGCACGATCTTGGCTCACTGCACCCTCTGCCTCCTGGGTTCAAGCAATTCTTCTGCCTCAGCCTCCTGAGTAGCTGGGACTACAGGCATACACCACCATGCCCAGCTAATTTTTGTATTTTTAGTAGAGACGGGGTTTCACCATGTTGACCAGGATGGTCTCGATCTCTTGACCTTGCGATCCACCTGCCTTGGCCTCCCAAAGTGCTGGGATTATAGGTGTGAGCCACTGCACCCGGCCCAGCATATATATTTTTATATACTCTAGAGTACACAGAGATTGCCTTTTTCTTTCTTTAATGAAAATTCAGGCCAAAGACTGAAATTCTTCAAGCTTTCATTTCTTCTTTAGAAACTCAATATTTCGGTTTACTCTATTGCTGAAAAATTCCTCATTCAACCTAATGCTCCTCAAGAACTCCACATTCTTCCTTCTGATACTTAGAAAAACTAAAGTCATTGTAAAACTAAACAGACCTCTAATTTTGCTCTAATCTCCAAAAAATACAAAAATGGGATAACACAAGTTACCCCAACAGCTTTCTGGGCATCATGAAGAATTAGAATAGGTCTTATTTCATTCCAAAGTAGGAATTACTCAGACCACAGTGCTCCCTTTTCTCATGGGTCAGGTCACAGGCATGGGTCAAGGGTCCTCCATCATGGGAAGTTACTTACCAGGGAAGCTTTCCAGGGGCAGATGAGCATTGGTGTGATGGCCAGTGCAAACCATGACTCCATCAAAGACATCTGTCTTCTTTTTCCCTTCAGACTCAGTGACCACTTCCCACTGGCCTGAAGTTGAGAAATCAGGCCGCTTTTTCACAGTGCACACAGTGGTCTGAAAAGGAAAAAGACAACCACAGGGGACACCCCTGACATGACTCTCCTTGCAGAATCTTACACAGCGGGCTGATATCACAGGCACGCACTCTCACATAACAGGACCCCTGCAGGGATATTTGATTTTCATACTCCACAAATAAGAACTGTTTTGTTTTGGGCTGTGGTCAGAATGAGAAAACTTCCACAAGGCAGAAAAAACCAATAACATAGTGTCGGCAGGCCAGTGTACCTTCCTCTTCTAGAAAAATGCAAGTCCCTAGGCCTTTTAGTCTGTGCCCTAAGGCACTGTAACACCTGAGTAAGCCTGGGCTTCTCCTGTGCTTTTATGACACTCCTTGCACTACATGCCTATTCTTCTCCTGACCCCCAAATGTCCTGAGACCTTCTGATGTCTTCTAACCCAGGTTCTCTTCTCCTGGCTAACTTTAAACACGTGACTGAGCTATAGGGCTCCTTTTCCTGGTAGGGTAGAAAAACACCTAATGGCTCTCATTTTATATAAATGAATCTCCCTTTGACTCCCATAGATACCCATTTTACAAGGAACTATAAAGAAAGAGGCGGTGAAACAGGATAGAGGTATGATTATAGCTTTTTAAAAAATAATAAATATGGGTTACTCTACTTAGGTTAAGGAAACACTATGAGCTTCTCAGGGTCTAGGACCATAAGGTCTTGGACTAATAGGGACACCACCCCTGCCTGGGTGTGGTGGCTCATGCCTGTAATCCCAGCACTTTGGGAGGCCGAGGCGGGTGGATCACGAGGTCAAGAGACCATCCTGGTCAACGAGGTGAAACCCCGTCTCTACTAAAAATACAAAAAATTAGCTGGGCATGGTGGCGCGTGCCTGTAATCCCAGCTACTCAGGAGGCTGAGGCAGGAGAATTGCCTGAACCCAGGAGGAGGAGGTTGCGGTGAGCCGAGATCGCGCCATTGCACTCCAGCCTGGGTAACAAGAGCGAAACTCCGTCTCAAAAAAAAAAAAAAAAAAAAAAAAAAAAGTTCTGGGATTATAGGCGTGAGCCACCGCGCCTGGCCGTTTTCATTTTGTTATTGTCGTTAAGCAGAAAAAGGCATGACTTAGCAGCATGATCACAAGGCAGAAGGTGTGGGCTTTTTGCCAACTGTCAGAAACATCTGTTCTTTTATGGTTGTGATCAGAAATTATAGAGAAGTCACAGACTATTTTAGAGCAGAAAGGAACCACTGAAGTGATCTAGTACAATCATCTTGTTTTACAAACAAGGACATTTTAAAAATTGAAATTGAGGAAATTACTTGTCTAACATCTAAGTTTCAGTGGTAGGGGAAGGACCAGAATTCAGGTTTTTGTTCTGCAATTCCATGTTCTTCCCTCTACACCAGAGTTTCCTACCCAACCACTACACTTTGCGGGTTTTTATGATGCATGTAAACAAATACATTGGAAAGTAATTCTGAAAGCATAAAAGGGCTAAGCAGTCACGAACAAGTTGCAGAACCAGAAGGTTTTAAAGTTCCCGTACCTATCAGTTCCCTTCCGTAATGGGGAAAACATTTCCCCTCATCTTTTTTATTGCAATCAAATTGTGTGAAATGAAGGTAATGAAAACACTCTGCCAGGTAGTTCCTGTATTTGCAGCCAAAATACGTAAAAGAGAGACCTTCACTTGAATATTCTTGAGGGGCAAGGAGGACAAAGAATGGAGTTTTTGCCTGAGTAGACAGATGCATGTGCAAGTCAAGCCAATCTTTAGAAGTGAATATTGGTCATTAAAACCACATTATTCATTTACTTCACAAACAACTTCAAACACAAAGATACCCACAAAATTTTCTACCTTAAATCGAATATACTTTAGAAGGCCAAATTCTTTGGCATACATCCTGAAATACTCCAGGACCTGGGCATTATGCATGAAGTTAGGATAATGATCTGGGATTGGATAGTCGCTGAAGCACATCATCTCTTTAGAAGTATTGATGACCACTGATTTGTAAATACTGGCCCTTCCTTCTTCGGGATTTTCCTGCAATAAATAGAAAGTATGCTGTGAGTATTAAGCGGCATTACTGTAGCTAAAATGGCCTGCATGGCCTACAGTAGGCATTGAAGAATATGGGCTGCTGGCATCTGGAAGTATTGTCTACCTTAATTGAAAATTTTCTTTGATGTATGTTTTTTAAAAATAAACTGCTTCACTTTATTCCATACAAAAAAAGTATGCTTAGCAACTTGAGAATCATCTTTATGATTTGTAAATATGAAAAAGTTTTCTGAAAGAAGAGTCAATTAAATCACTCACTCACTCACACACACACACACACACACACACACACACACACACATCTTCCAGTATTTGTGCCCTTATATAGTCCTTCCCCTTGAATCTCATTTGTCTTTATGACTTGCTTTTGACCATCAGCATACAGTTGAAATGACACCAAATGACTTCCAAGGCCAAATCATAAGCAGCCTTGCAGATTCCACGTGGGTCTCAGAAAGCTCGCTCTGGTAGAAGCTTGCAGCCATATGAGAGATCCAGCTACCGCGAGACCACCTTAGCATGAGGAAGTCGAACCTCACCACATCAAGAGAATGTCTGGGAGAGAAAATATGTGGCTAGTCCCCAGAAATTCCACCTACTCCAGCTGAAGTTCTAAACATGTGAACAGAGTTATTGACACTGAGGAACTGTTTTTTAAATGAGTAACAGGCAACATGGGAACATGTACTAGAAAGAGTGTAACAGTTTCCATATACTGGAAAGAGCATAGTAGCATCTTCATTGTTTTCTGGAGAGCAGTGTTAAAATATGTATCAAACTCCTTGCAATTTACCTAGCCTTTAAAAAGAATATTCAGGGCTGGAGACGGTGGCTCAAGCCTGTAATCCCAGCACTTTGGGAGGCCGAGGCGGGTGGATCACGAGGTCAACAGATCGAGACCATCCTGGTCAACATAGTGAAACCCCGTCTCTACTAAAGATACAAAAAAATTAGCTGGGCATGGTGGCGCGTGCCTGTAATCCCAGCTACTCGGGAGGCCGAGGCAGGAGAATTGCCTGAACCCGGGAGGCGGAGGTTGCGGTGAGCCGAGATTGGGCCATTGCACTCCAGCCTGGGTAACAAGAGCGAAACTCCGTCTCAAAAAAAAAAAAAAAGAATATTCAGCATCACTGAGGAAGATTTATGTTAAAGGTGTTAATACTAGCATTATTCATAATATAAAAGGAAACAAGCTGAATGCCCAACAGAATAACTGAAATTTGAGAACCTCTGCTGTAGATTCTTACTCCCAAAGTGTGGTCTCTATACCAGCAGCAGGGGCTTCACTTGCGAGATTGTTAGTTAGAAATGCAGACTCTCAGGCCGCAACTCAGACCTACTAAAGCTGAACCTGCATCTTAGCAAAATCTTCAAGTGATTCAGATGCCATTGCAAACTGAGATGCACTTCATTAGACAACGTTAATCCCTAATTCACTGTTCTTTCCCCTACAAGAAACTTCTTTGCTTCCTATTGAGGCTAGGCACAGTGGCTTATGCCTGTAATCCCAGCACTTTGGGAGGCCGAGGCAGGCGGATCACCTGAGGTCCGGAGTTCGAGACCAGCCTGACCAACATGGAGAAACCCCATCTCTACTAAAAATACAAAATTAGCCGGACATAGTGGCACATGCCTATAATCCCAACTACTTGGGAGGCTGAGGCAGGAGAATCACTTGGACCTGGGAGGTGGAGATTGTGGTGAGCTGAGATTGTGCCACTGCACTCCAACCTGGTCAACAAGAGCGAAACTCCATCTCAAAAACAAACATAACAAAACAAAACTTCCTATTAACTACCTTATGGTGCTGTTGTGTTGATCACATAAAGTAATGCAATGATGCAATCTTCTCAGCCTGTTATTATGTCACGGAGATGTCACAAATGAGTTTTCAGATTTTTAGATTTTCAAAAATTGTTTTGATTATGGAAAATCACCTTAATCAATTTGGATTCCCTTCTTTTTTATTCTAGAAATGAACAGATATTGAGATATTGAGTATTATGAAACATAAATAGCCACAAAGGAGAGCATTTGTTGCCTTTGTCCGTTTTTAGGGTGGTTTTTCTCCCATTTTTATTGCAGAATTATTCAATCGAGGAATCCTACATTGATTATTCCCATTTCTCTGTCCCATGATCCAAAGTCTCATTTCTTTAACTGCTGATCACATTTTCACAAGTCTCCTTCGAAGCCTTTTCTTCTAATCTATCCTACCTATTTCAACCAAAGTGTTCTCTTTAAGTTGTGGCTGGACTACATCTCTGCCCTAATTAAAATTTTAGATGTTGCCCCATTTCCTGTAGAATAAAGTTTCTATGTCTCAGATTAGGATTCAAAGACCTCCATAACGTTTTGTAATATAGTCCCTATCCCAACTTGATTATAAGCCCCTTGAATTGTACTCCTGGTTTTCCCCACGGCATACAAAATGATAAATAGCACTCAACAAATGTTTATTGGATGCATATCAAATTGTATTGAGAAAGGGATATATAGGATAAGATGTAAGTTCACAAAATGCATAACAAAACTAATGAAACACATCAACATTCATCTGAAAGAGTTCAATAAGATATATGTATCTCACTCCCAAAATGTTGTCCTAAGAAAATGCAAATTAATATAAAGTCAAATGCATAGATATGTTTTTATATTACTTAAATAGCAATTAATCAGAAACAATGGGAAATGTTCCCAAAATAGATGAATGGTTTAGTAAGTTATCGTATCTCAACATGCCAAATTTATCTTCCACACCACTCCACGGGTATTCTGATAAATGCAAAGGAGATCCTGCCACTCTACTGCTTAATGCTTCTCTTGATTCCAGAAAATAAAATTTCTTATTTTGAAATTTAGCACATTTCACAATCTAGCCTGATTTACCTTTTAATCTTCATCCAATGTTCTCCTCATTTAATCTCAAATTTTTAAGTTATTAAATTTTCCCCAGAACATTTTAGGTTCTTGCTCAACTTTAAACCTTTGTACATATTACTATTTATTCACATGGAAAATTTCCTCTCCTTCAAGAGTCACATCAAATGTCACTTCCTTCAGGAAGACTTTTCTAATTTCTCCAGAAAGTTAGATTCCCCCATTCATCCTCCAAGCTCCCAAAACTCTGTTCATATTTCTATAAAGATGACATAAACATACTTTATTATCATGCATTTGTTTCCACAGTTGTGACAAACCAGCTTTGTCCTTTGTCCTTTTTAAAATCTCTATTGTTAGGACTTGTATGTATTAGATGTGCAATAAATGCTTTCAAAAGAATTAGTTAATGAATTACGGAAAGTGAATTCGGAGACATCAAAAACTATGATTTTGAAGTCTGTGCAGGAACATTAAAAAATGGCCTGTGATATAACTTTAAGTGAAAAAGTAATTGTCAAATTAAATCTACATTCTAATCACCAAATACATAATATTATGTCTACCTATGGGTACCTAATTATAATTGTATAATTGCTCCATTACATATGTCACTTTTGAGTATACCTTATTTATTTTAAATAGAAAAAATTGAAAATACAGAAAACCACTTGATTTATTAAGGCAGTAGGATTTCTATATTTTTCTTTTCTTTTTGTTAAAATGTTGTTTGTACACCACCCCTTCATGATAAAAACTCTTAGTAAACTAGGAATAGAGATAAATGTCCTCAATTTGATAAAGAAGATCTACCAAATACCTACAACTAACATTATACTTAATAGTCGGAAACTAGACACTTTTCCCGTAAGACTGGGAACAAGGTAAGGAAGTCCTCTCTCACCACTCCTATTGAATGTTGTACTGGAAATCTTAGCTAGTACAATATAGAACAAAGAAAAGTAAAGGATATACTGATTGGAAAGGAATAAAGACAACTTTTTATCTGCAGATGACCTGACTCTGTAGAAAATTTCAAGGAATTATTTAAAAAAAAAAAAAGTGGGGCGCAGTGGTTCATGCCTGTAATCTCAGCACTGGGAGTTCAAGGTGGGCCGATCACAAAGTCAGGAGACCAGTCAGGCCAATATGATAAAACCCCGTCTCTACTAAAAATGCAAAAAAGGTAGCTGGGTGTGGTGGCACGCACCTGTAATCCCAGCAATGCGGGAGGCTGAGGCAGAGAATTACTTGAACCCGGGACGGAGGTTGCAGTGAGCCGAGATTGCGCCACTGTCTTCCAGCCGGGGTGACAGGGCGAGACTCTGTCTCAGAAAAAAAAAATTCCTAGAGACAATAAGTGAGTACAGCAGGGTTGCAGGATACACGGTTAACATACAAAAATTGTTTTTTTATGTATCAGAATGAACAACTGGAATTCAAAATTTAAAAAAATCCATCTATAGTAATACCCCTGAAATTACATGCATAGGTATAAATATAACAAAATATGTCTAGGACTTATAAACATGAATTACAAAACACAGATGAGGAAAATCTAAGATTTAAATAAATGGAGAGAGAGTCTGATTCATTGACTGGAAGACTAAATATTGTTAGGATGTCAGTTCTTTCCAACTTGACCTGTAGATACAATGCAATCCCAATCAACATGCCAGCAAGCTATTTTAGAATCCAAGCTAACGCATGGATTCTAAAGTCCATATGGAAAGACAGAAGGTCTGAAATAGAAGACTTTGTCCTTAATTGCGGGCTATGCATAGTGACTTTGTTCCAAGGACTACAGTATGGCAAGAGAGAAAAAAAGAGCAAGTTTACCGTGGCAAAAACTGACAAACCCTACTTCAAGCCGGACGTCAAGGTTAACATCAATAGTGATATTTTCTAGGGGTTTTACATTTAACTTTTTTTTTTCTTTTTCTTTTCTTCTTTTTTTTTTTTTTTTTTTTGAGACAGAGTCTTGCTCTGTCGGCAGGCGCCAGGCTGGAGTGCAGTGGCGCGATCTCGGCTCACTGCAACCTCCGCCTCCCGGGTTCAAGCAATTCTCCTGCCTCAGCTTCCCAAGTAGCTGGGACTACAGGTGCCGCCACCATGCCCAGGTAATTTTTGTATTTTTTAGTGGAGATGGGGTTTCACCATGTTGGCCAGGATGGTCTCAATCTCTTGACCTCGTGATCTGCCCACCTTGGCCTCCCATAGTGCTGGGATGACAGGCGTGAGACACCACGCCTGGCCTACATTTAACTTTTTAATCCATATTCAGTTAATTTTCATATATGGCAAAAGGAAGGGATCCAGTATCAGTCTTCTGCATATGGCTAGCAGTTATCCCAACCCTGTACAATTTATCCTTGTAAAAAACTTTCATTTGTACCCCCTGAACCTAAAATAAAAGTTGGAAAAAGAAAAATAAAAAAGAAAGGTGGAACAAACTTACATTTCAACAAAGATATATTTTGGCATACTTTGAATGGTAATTTCTTACTTATAATAATACAATGAGATTTAAGTTTCAAAATGAAAAAACAGTGGATATAATGTTGAGAGCATGTACCCTTGATGGGATATGAGGAGAATAATACTTTACCTTTATAATATTCCTCCCCAAAATGTATAACCTCAGTTCAACCATGAGAAAAAAGTCAGATAAATCCCAACTGAGGGATATTCTACATTATATCTGACCAGTAAGTAATTCCCAAAACTATCAAGGGCATCAAAATCAAGGAAAGTCTAAGAAATTTTATAGCCAAAAGAGCATAAGGAGATATGACTATTGAATGTAATATGGCATCCTGGGTGGCATCCTGGAACAGAAAAAGGCCATTAGGAAAAACTGAGTCAATAAAGTATGGACTTAGTTAATAATGTGTCAATACTGGTTCATTCATTATTTGAAGATGTTAGTAATGGGGGAAATGGACGTGAGGTATACTGTAATTCTCTGTACTGTCTTCCTAATAAATTTATAAGTCTAAAGCTGTTCTAGAATTAAAAGTTTATTTAACCATGTTTATACATAAGTGTATTTTTAAAATTAAGGTAAATTAATGAATGGCAGGGTCATTTTGGAATTAAGAAGTTCATTTGCATGGAGAGCAGGGGAGTCCCTGAATAATAACCGACATGTAGCACTATGCACCTGGCACTGTTGTAAGTGATTGGCATAATTATTCATTCACTTACTCCAGACAATAACTCTATAAAGTGGATACTATTATTACCCACTTCTTAAAGATGAAAAAACAGAGGTGCAGTTAGGCTTAATGATGTGCCCAAGGTCACACTGCTAGTAGATGACAGAAATGAAATAAGGTTTGAACCCAAGACTGTGTTCTTTTTTTTTTTTTTGAGATCGAGTTTCTCTCTTGTTACCCAGGCTGGAGTGCAATGGCGTGATCTTGGCTCACCGCAACCTCCGCCTCCTGGGTTCAGGCAATTCTCCTGCCTCAGCCTCCCGAGTAGCTGGGATTACAGGCACGCGCCACCATGCCCAGCTAATTTTTTGTATTTTTAGTAGAGATGGGGTTTCACCATGTTGACCAGGATGGTCTCGATCTCTTGACCTTGTGATCCACCCACCTCAGCCTCCCAAAGTACTGGGATTACAGGCTTGAGCCACTGTGCCTGGCCCAAGACTGTGTTCTTTACCTCCATACCATGTTGTGGCTGGATTTTCAGAGCAGAATTTTCTCCTTTTTAGTAAAAACAACAGGTTTTTAGCCCATATCCAAGACTGATTATGGTAGAGGTATACAGGTCAGCGAAGGGAATCCACTCCAAATCTAAATATGGATCATTGTCACATAAAGTCAGTCCCCAAAACACAGTCAGGATGCAAAAGGACTGTATTTCTGTTCAGTTAAGAAATGCTATAAAGCCACTTTTATGTAGCTGGCCAAGACTGTGTTAGTTTTTATGAAATATGAAATGCAGAAAAGATCTAGGGCACCTCAGTACTATTCACTGTTCAGAAACTAGTTTAAAAGCAAACCCGTTCTCCTCTAGCCACCCTAGATGCCAATAGGAAAAAAGGCTAAGGGAAAGAAGGAGGCCCCCGACCCTGCTATCGTGAAGAAGCAGGAAGCCAAAAAAGTGGCGAATGCTCTGTTTGAGAAAGGCCTAAGAATTTTGGCATTGGACAGGACATCCAGCCCCTGAGGGACCTCATTCTCTTTGTCAAATTCCGCCCCATATCAGGTTGCAACAGCAAAGAGCTATCCTATAAGCCACTGAAAGCACTTCCTGCCACTAACCCATTCATCCAGGCCTCACACTGCCAAACAGCTACTGACTGCTTAAGTGGGGCCCACAAGCACAGACCAGACAAAACAGGAAAAGAAGCAGAGACTGATGTTCTGGACTGATAAAAAGCTGCTGACCAAGGGGATATCCCCACCAAGACACCACCTGTCCTTCCTGCAGGGGTTAATACCATCGCCACCTTGGTGGAGAACAAGAAGGCTCAGCTGGTGGTGATTGCACCATCAATGGATCCCCTCAAACTGGGGGTCTTCCTGCCTGCCTGGTGTCCTAAAAGGGGGTCCCTTACTGCATTATCAAGGGGAAGGTAAGAATGTGACTTCCAGTCCACAGGAAGACCTGCACCATGCTGCCTTCACACAGGTTCACTAGGAAGACGAAGGAAGTGTGGGTGGCTAAGTTGGTGGCAGTTTTCAGAACCAATTATATTGACAGATATGATGAGATCAGCTGCCACTGGGGAGGCAATTTCCTGGGTCCTAATCTGTGGCTCGAATCACCAAGCTGGAAAAGGGAAAGGTGAAAGAAGTTGCTACTAACCTGGGTTAAATGTACACTGCTGAATTTTCTGTAAATAGAAGTAATAAAAATTTTCCTTCAGGAGAAGATCCAAGATGGCCGATTAGGAGCAGCTCAGGATTGCAGCTCCCAGTGAAAGTGCAGAGGGTGAGTGGACACTGCATTTCCAGATGGATTTTTATTGCCCACAGACCAGGAGATTCACAGGTGGAGGAGACCCACGGGTCGCCAGTGCAGCTGTTTTTTGGCCGGCACGGTGGTTCTCCATACAAAATACACTGATCTGGCAATTAGAGCTCTGGGAAGGCAGAGTCGCCCATACATCTGATTAAAAAGGGGACTGAAACAGGTAGCCAGGCCAGGAGATTCCCGGGCAAAAAAGCGCCATGACTCTCAGTGCCACTGTTTCAGCCAGGGCAGTGGGTCGCCGCATGGGAAATCACACAGAGCCTGGTGTCTTTTCAACAGGTGACTGGAACACCTGGGAGAGAGTTGAATGTTCAACTAAAAAAAAAAGGCTGTGAGGCAGGGAGCCAGGTGATCAGGCTTGGCTGGTCCCACCCCCAGAAAAAGAAACAGCAATTGGAAATGCTCTGGACTGAGAGTTTCACAAAAAGCACAGCTGAACCTGGGACAGTCCAGCTCTGTGGGGGAGAGGTGTCCACCATGACTGAGGCACTCCACCCCTATGGAGGTAATCTGCCATTGCTGAGGCAGCCTGCCATTGCCGAGGCAACCCACGATAACTGAGAGAGTCCGCCATTACAGAGGTGGGCCACCATTGCCGAGGCAGCTCTAACTACACCCATATAAACAGGACTGCAGGGAAGTTCACATGGCAGCTGGGCAGAGCCCACAGCAGCTCAGCAAAGCCTCTGCAGGTATACAGTGACTAGGCTGCCTCCTTGCTGGGCAAGGCAGCCCTAAAAAAAAGGCAGCAGCACAATGGAAACTCATAAATAAAGCCCTAACTCCCCAGGACAGATCACCTAGGAATAAAAACGGGTTTATGAGTTCTGCTGCAGCAGACTTAAACGTACCTGCCCAGCAGCTCTGAATGAATGAAAGAGCTCACAGCTCAGCACTTGAAATTGTATAAAGGACAGACTGTCTCCTCAAGCAGCTCCCTGACCCCCGCATATCCAAAGAGTCACCTCACAAAGGACAGATCAGACTGACATTTGGTGGGCATCATTCTGGGACAAAGACAGCAGAAGAATAAACTGGTAGCAACCCTTACTGTTCTGCAGCTGCTGCAGGTGATCCCCAGGCAAGCAGGGCCTGGAGTGGACCTCAGCAGTCCTACAGCAGAGGGGCCAGACTGTTAGAAGGAAAACTAAGAAACAGAAATAACTTAATCGTCAACAAACTGGACGTCCACTCAGAGACCCAATCTGAAAGTTAGCAACTACAAAGATGACAGATGGATAAATCCACAAAGATGGGAAGAAACCAGCACAAAAATGATGAAAACACCTGAAACCAGAACACCTTTCCTCCTACAAGGGATCACAACTCCTCACCAGCAAGGGAACAAGGCTGGATGGAGAATGAGTGTGATGAAATGACAGAATCAGGCTTCGGAAGGTGGGTAATAAGAAACTTCTGTGAGCTAAAAGAACATGTTCTAATCCAATGCAAAGAAACTAAGAAGCTTGAGAAAACACTTGACAAAATGCTAATGAGAATGGACAATTTAGAGAGGAATATAAGTGAATTGATGGAGCTGAAAAACACAACACATGAATTTTGCGAAGCATGCACAAGTTTCAACAGCCGAATTGACCTAGCAGAAGAAAGGATATCAGAGGTCGAAGATCAACTCAATGAAATAAAACGAGAAGGCAAGATTAGACAAAAAAAGTGTAAAAAGGAATGAACAAAGTCTCCAAGAAATATGGGACTATGTGAAAAGACCTAATCTATGTTTGATAGGTGTACCTGAATGTGACGAAGAGAATGAATCCAAGCTGGAAGATACTCTTCAAAATATCCAGGAAAACTTCCCCAACCTAGCAAGCCAGGCTAATATTCAAGTCCAGGAAATACAGAGAACACCACAGACATATTCCTCAAGAAGTGCAACCCCCAAGACACATAGTTGTCAGATTCACCAGGGTTGAAATGAAGGAGAAAATGCTAAGGGCAGCCAGAGAGAAAGGTCAGGTTACCCACAAAGGGAAGCCCATCAGACTCACAGCAGATCTCTCAGCAGAAACCCTAGAAGCCAGAAGAGAGTGGGGGCCAATATTCAACATCCTTAAAGAAAAGAACTTTCAACCCAGAATTTCAAATCCAGCCAAACTAAGTTTCATAAGTGAAGGAAAAAAAAAATCCTTCGCGAACAGAAAGTACTCAGAGATTTCATCACCACCCAGCCTGCTTTACAGGAGCTCCTGAAAGAGGCACTACACATGGAAAGGAACAACCAGTACCAGCCATTCCAAAAACATACCAAATGGTAAAGAGCATCAACAAAATGAAGAAGCTGCAACAACTAACGGGCAAAACAGCCAGCTAGCATTAAAATGGCAGTATCAAATTCACACATAACAATATTAAGCCTAACTGTAAATGGACTAAATGCACCATTCAAAAGACACAGACTGGCAAATCGGACAAAAAGCCAAAACCCATCAGTGTGCTATATCCAGGAAACCCATCTCACACGCAAGGATACATAAAGGCTCAAAATAAAGGAATGGAGGAAGATTTACCAAGCAAATGGAGAGCAAAAAAAAGCAGGAGTTGCAATTCTCGTCTCTGATAAAATAGACTTTAAAGCAACAAAGATCAAAAGAGAGAAAGAAAGACATTACATAATGGTAAAAGGATCAATGCAACAAGAAGAGCTAACAACCCTAAATATATACGCACCCAATACAGGAGCACCCAGATACATAAAGGCAAGTTCTTAATGACTTACAAAGAGACTTAGACTCCCAGACAATAATAGTGGGAGACTTTAACACCCCATTGTCAATATTAGACAGATCAACCAGACAGAAAATTACAAGGATATCCAGGACTTGAACTCAGACCTGGAACAAGCAAACTTGATAGACATTTACAGAACTCTCCACCCCAAATCCACAGAATATACATTCTTCTCAGCACCACATCACACCTACTCGAAAATTGACCACATAATTGGAAGTAAATCACTCCTCAGCAAATGCAAAAGAACGGAAATGATAACAAACAGTCTCTCAGACCACAGTGCAATCAAGATAGAATTCAGAATTCAGAAACTAACTCAGAATTGCAGAGCTTCATGGAAACTGAACAACAGGCTCTTGAATGTTGACTGGATAAACAATGAAATGAAGGCAGAAATAAAGATGTTCTTTGAAACCAATGAGAATGAAGACACAACATACCAGAATCTCTGGGACACATTTAAAGCACTCTCTAGAGGAAAATATATACCAATAAATGCCCACATGAGAAGCAAGGAGAGATCTAAAATTGACACCCTATTGTCAAAATTGAAAAAGCT
>CM052667.1:41469386-41512552 GCA_028533165.1 Leontopithecus rosalia | reverse complement strand
ATTATGCAGCAATCAAAAATGATGAGTTCGTGTCCTTTGTAGGGACATGGATGAATCTGGAGAACATCATTCTCAGCAAATTGACACAAGAACAGAAAAGGAAACACCGTATATACTCACTCATAGGCGGGTGATGAACAATGGGAACACATGGACATAGGGAAGGGAGCACCACACACTGAGGTCTATTGGGGGAAATTGGGGAGGGACAGTGGGGGGTGAGCAGGGGAGGGATGGCATGGGGAAAAATGCCAAATATGGGTGAGGGAGCAGAAGGCAGCAAAACACACTGCCACGTGTGTACCTATGCAACTATCTTGCATGTTCTGCACATGTACCCCAAAACCTAAAATGCAATAAAAATTAAAAAAAAAAAGAAAAGAAAAAAAAATACAAACACATCCTGAGTTAAGCAAAGTACATATGATAAGAAAATCACCCGGCACTACTGTGAGGCTGCAGGAAAAGAAAATAGGCAAAAATATTGAGAAAGGCAAGAAAGTAGCCTCCAAGAGAGAACACTTGGAGACTATGTGCTTGAACTTAAGTCTGCAAAAAGACCAAGTGACTTGACAAATGATATCCATCATATAAACCATTACCTGATACTTATTTTCCCTTCTCTTGTAGGAATTGAGAAGTTCAAAGGGCAGTACTTCCACAGTCGGGATTATAAGAACCCAGTGGGATTAACTGGAAAGAGAGTCATTATAATTGGCATTGGGAATTCTGGAGGGGATCTGGCTGTGGAGATTAGCCACACAGCCAAACAGGTTTGAATCAGTCAATTAATTACTTTGTTTCACTGTAGCTTCAGTTTCCCCACGGAAGCTTCAGTTTCACCTACAGAGAGTAGGGTGAGTAGGGATACCTGCACATAGCCCACCAGTGCCAGTGGCAAATCTTGGGCTTGGTTTCATGACCTTAGTTGGCAACATTGTGACTGATGCTAATAGAGGAGGTAAGGCTTCCAGTTAGAGTTCCATCATGCAGCTGCCTCACACCAAGGCACTGGATCATGGCTACAATCTGGGCTCATGATCCTAACCAGGCATCTTCTCAGAGTGTGCCCTTGTCTTTGATGAAGAGGTTGTTAGGAAGCGGTTTTGAGAGTGCAGTTCTTCTTTTGGCCAGCAGAAGTGCTACGTTCTTACATACAGGAAAGCACACTGTGATCACTGAAAACTTTTCATTCATAGGATGGTGCACGATTTTCCCTTTACACTCCCCAAATGGAAAAAAGAAGCAATCTTATCTTCCCAAAGACAGTGTGGGTATCCATATACCCGCTATAACACGTGCATCCAAACTGTAACACGTGCAAGCAGTTTGCCCCAGGCTATGCATACAGTTAGGTAACAGAATAACTTTCATTCTAAAGCAATTTATATTTCCTTCGCTTTTTGTTTTGTTTGTTTTGGTTTTTGTATAGCATATTTTGAACTGAGAAGCAAGTGTCTTCAGTATAAATTCCTTGAAAAAGACATGCCAATATTGTATTTTATTAATGTTTTTATTGAATCAAACTCTATGGGCAATAGGTAAATGTCTTGGTTGTTCTTTGGTAACTTTGATTAAGTCATGCCTCTCTACAAATATATTTTAAATTGTTTTATTTTAATTAGAAGCTTAGTGCTGCAATTCTGTAAAACGACTCTTAGCAACTTGGTTCAAAAAACACTTCTCAGTACTATGCTCATTTATAGCCACAAAAATGATTTCATGTTACTTCATGAATTAATTCAACAAACATTTATCAGGAAATAATTATATAAACAAGGATTAAAAATAATTATATAAACAAGGGTTAAAGCGTGGATGGGTGTTATGGTAGAAGAATGTGCAAAATATGGAGTAGGGACCCATGGCAACAACCTTTTTTAATATCATTGGTTTTGGCCAGGTGCGGTGGCTCAAGCCTGTAATCCCAGCACTTTGGGAGGCCGAAAGGGTGGATCACGAGGTCAAGAGATCGAGACCATCCTGGTCAACATGGTGAAACCCCGTCTCTACTAAAAATACAAAAAATTAGCTGAGCATGGTGGCGCGTGCCTGTAATCCCAGCTACTCAGGAGGCTGAGGCAGGAGAATTACCTGAACCCAGGAGGTGGAGGTTGCGGTGAGCTGAGATCACGCCATTGCACTCCAGCCTGGGTAACAAGAGCGAAACTATGTCTCAAAAAAAAAAAAAAATATATATATATATATATATAATTGGTTTTTCAAATGGGCAGTTCTAAGGGAGCTTGGCCTTACCTGCCCTGGGGAATTGCAGGTTACCAAATAACAAAGCGTTTTTGTGTACGTACAGATAAGGTGGCTGTGTCTGTGAGAATGCAAAGGAAAAGTACATCTGCATAGCAAAGGCAACACTGTCACACCAATAACGCAAGGTGAAGAAACTCAATTGCTGAGTTCTAACTTTTTGCTTTACATTTTAAATTGTATTCATGAGGATTTGTTTATAAATCAAAAATTTTAAATGGACCTATATATTTCAGTATATCATGGAAGTTTTACAGATAATTCTAGTGGATGCTTTTGTAAAGAGAAAACATCCCTTTCTTTCAAGATTAATTTCATGTAAGATTACATTGATGAAACAGTTTTCCTTAGAAATCTGATTTGTAAATGTTATTTGCTTAAAACAAGGTATAGCAAACTTAGAAAACTGAAATAAGAGGCTGGGCGTGGTGGCTCACACCTGTAATCCCAGCACTTTGGGAAGCCGAGGCGGGTGGATCACGAGGTAAAGAGATCGAGACCATCCTGGTCAACATGGTGAAACCCCGTCTCTACTAAAAGTGCAAAAAATTAGCTGGGCATGGTGGCTCGTGCCTGTAATCCCAGCTACTCAGGAGGCTGAGGCAGGAGAATTGCCTGAACCCAGGAGGCGGAGGTTGCGGTGAGCCGAGATCGCGCCATTGCACTCCAGCCTGGGTAACAAGAGCGAAACTCCGTCTCAAAAAAAAAAAAAAAGAAAACTGAAATAAGAAATGTAACAGCTGTTAAGCACTTATCAATTGTTTACTATATACTATACATTTTACAAGAACACTACTTAATTATCACAACAGCCTTGTGATATATGTATTATTATTATGATTTCACAAATAGGAAGTCTTTTTTTTAGGGTTCTGACTGTTTTCATTAGTCATCAGAAGTTATATAGCCAGCACACAAAACTGTTCAATCTCTAAGACCATATATGTTCTTTCAACTGTGACATGTGGAAGTACATAATTATCCCAGCACTTCCAGTCATCATAGGTGAGGTAAGATTTATGAAGTAAACAATTAGCCCTCTGTAGACAGGCCATCTTACACAAAAAGACTTTGAAGCAATGTACTTATACGTCTTACAATCTGGAAGCCATCTCCAGAGAGTTTCACAATGTAGAAAAAGTGATCCTTTTGCAAGGTAACTGAATATAAAATCTTTATCAGCTCTGAACATGGATTTTAGGCAGTGGAGGACACAGAAAGACTAGCAAGCTTCCTATTGTTCTGCTAGCAATCTTATTTTTCTCTGTTAAATAATCAATCAAACGTTTCTTGAGCACAGGCTTTGGAGTCAGTCAGACCTGGGTTGGAAATTCAGCTCTGCTACTTACTAGCTCTGTGATCTCA
Source organism: Leontopithecus rosalia (assembly GCA_028533165.1). Classification (NCBI taxonomy): domain Eukaryota; kingdom Metazoa; phylum Chordata; class Mammalia; order Primates; family Cebidae; genus Leontopithecus; species Leontopithecus rosalia. Next base: position 41,508,922 of record CM052667.1, on the reverse strand, counting down.
GGCAAGTTATTCGTCCTCTCTATGCCCCTCATCTATAACGTGGGTGTAGCAATACTTCCCTTAAGAGGTTGTTGCCATTTAGATGAAGGACCTACACAGTGACTTAAAGGCCAAAAATCCCAATAAATGAAAGTGATGATAATCTGCTATGGAGATGTGTAGGCTGTATCTCCCACCCTTGAGAAAATACCTTGGAAGAGACAGAAATTAAGAGTGTAGAAAGTTAAATATCAACAAAAATATAAATAACAGGGATTTTTGTAATAATGTAAACGTCCATGGCAAAAGAATGAGGGTTTTAGATTAAATGGTTTCCAGCTGCTTTCAACTTTACCATTCCATGATTTTTAATGAGTTCTACAGGTTATAAGTGCTAGACAAGTTCAAAGGATGGAGAGAAAAACTGTCAGCCTGAATGGTCAGTGGTGTCTTCATGGAGGAGGCAGTCTTGATTTGGGTCTTAAAAACTGAACAAGCTTTGGGCTGGGCTGGTGGCTCATGCCTGTAATCCCAGCACTTTCGGAGGCCAAGGTGGGTGGATCACCTGAGGTCGGGAGTTCAAGACCAGCCTGACGAACACGGAGAAACCCCATCTCTACTAGAAATATAAAATTAGCCAGGCATGGTGGCGCATGCCTGTAATCCCAGCTACTCAGGAGGTTGAGGGAGGAGAATCGCTTGAACCTGGGAGGTAGAGGTTGCAATGAGCTGAGATTGCACCATTGCACTCCAGCCTGGCCAACAACAGCGAAACTCCATCTCAAAAAAAAAAATGAACAGACTTTAGAGAGTTAAGAGGAGAGAAGGCATTCCAGGGAGGTATAATGGCACTAAACAGAAATGCAGTGGTGGATTAGAGCAAGACATATTCTTGCACAGTAGATACACCAATTTAATTGTAAGTTTCGTGTCTGGGAAGGAAAATGGCAGGAACCAAACACAAAAACCCACAAAGATAGTGCAGGGGCTAAAAAGCCAGACTAATGAGTTTGAAATGATTCTTGAAGAAAATGGGGGTGCTTTTGAAGATTTATGATCCTGAGTGACAAAGGCAAACAATTTCTCCCATGTCCCAGGTTTTCCTCAGCACCAGGAGAGGGGCTTGGATCTTGAATCGTGTAGGAGACTATGGATATCCTTCTGATGTGTTGTTGACTTCTCGACTTAGATATTTTATGTCGAAGATCTGTGGCCAGTCAATAGCAAACACATATTTGGAAAGAAAGATGAATAAAAGGTTTGACCATGAAATGTTTGGCCTGAAGCCTAAACACAGGTATGTCCCCAGGATGGGAGTGCAGGGGTAATGTCCAAAGCACAAGAATAAGGACTGTTCATTCACACTTTGCTAATAGTAGAGCTACCTCTACCCACACATTAAGAAAACTCATAGTGGCCGGGCATGGTGCCTCATGCCTATAATCCCAGCACTTTGGAAGGCCAAGGAAGGCATATCATCTGAGGTCAGGAGTTCAAGACCAGCCTGGCCAACATGGTGAAACCCAATCTCTACTAAAAATACAAAATTAGCCAGGCATGGTGGTGCCTGTCTGTAGTACCAGCTAGTCAGGATTCTGAGGCAGGAGAATCGCCTGAGCTCTGGAAACAGAGGTTGCAGTGAGCTGAGATTGTGCCACTACACTCCAACCTGGGTGACAAGGTGAGACTCTGTCTCAAAAAAAAAGAAAGAAAGAAAACCTATAGGACCCAAAGAATCTGAAATCAGATTTCTGCTTTGTACCCACAGATGTCCAAGATCTATTGGTCTGTGGGTTTCTAGTGTAGACTTCTCTTTGGCATAAACCCTTTGCTCATTCCCCCAGATATCGGTTCTTTTTATATGATGCCCAACAACAAAATGGTAGCTGAGGGCAGTGCATCATTTACTCATTGAGTACCTGTTATGAGCCAGGTATCATACGTGGGCACGAAATGCAGAGAGAAAAGACATAATAGTAATGGCAATAGACATTGCACTCACGTTTCTGAGAACTTTCTACAAGATAAACATAGTGCTAAATGAGTTACAGGCGGTATCTCACTTCATCCTCACAATGGCCCATCGGTTGGGTTTCACAGTGAGGAGGTCTATGCAAACCTACCGCAAAGGCTGAGGAAGCTGAGAGGCTGAAGAAAGAAGCTGACAAATTCAGTTTCTTAGAAACATTTAATAGGGACTTAGGAACAGAAGCCACGTCTGTGTCTCAGGCAGTGGGGAGACAAGATGCTAGATCCCCGTACCATTATCTCCCCACCCAGGATATAACGTGCCTTATATACTATAAGGGAGGGGCACACATGCTTCAGCGAGAATGGTGAGGAGTTTGCCCTACGGTGGGGGGCAGAATTAAGGATAAGTACATGCTCTTAAACAACAGATTAACTGGAAATCTCAGAGGTATTCCTGGAACTGAGGTTGATCAGAAATCAGTATGGTAGATTAGCTTCTAAGATGGAGTTGCTTTGGCCTCCATAATTTTCTATGTACATTTTACAAATATAAAAATTAAGACATAGAGAAACTAAGTAATTTTCCTGAGGGCAACACGAGTAATGAATGGCAGATTCAATAAATGGATCTTACCTTAAATACTCTAATGAGAAGAAAGAGAACAGAGTATAATAAAGAGATACATAGAGTGCTATGAAAGTTGAGGAGCCAGGGAGGGAAAACATTTCTAGAGGCTGATTCTAAATTTATTTTACCTCCAACTTTTTATTTTTTAAAATGTTCAGATCTATACAAAAGTTGCAAAATAATAAGCACAATCAGCGCCCATATACCCTTCACCTGGATTCACCTGTTAACAGTTTGCTGTATTTGCTTCTGCTGCTTCCCCTGCTCTGTAGATAGATCCACACGTATAGAGCATACACACACAAGCACATTTTTTTTCTGAAGCCCTTTGGGTATGTTGCAGTCATTAAGACACTTTAAATACTTCAGTGTATATCATGTAAGAAAAAGGGCACTCTCTTACATAACCATCATATAATTATCACACTTGGGAAATTTAAAATACATTATCTAATACGTTGGCAATATCCACAGTTGCCCCAATAATATTTTATATGGCTTAAAAAAATCTTTGTAAATCTAGTATCCTGTCAGGTAATCAATCACACCATTACATGTAGTTGTCATGTCTCTTTAATCTCTCTTAATCTGAAATAATTCTCTCTTTGACATGGGCTTCCTTTTTAAGAACCCAAGGCATTGTTTTGTAGAAAGTCTCTAAATTTAGACTTGCATAGTTTTTTTTCTTTTATTATATTCAGGTTAAATGTTTTTGACACATAGACTACACAGGTGACCTTGATCTCAGTGGGCCACATTAAAACCACACGATGTCAATATATCCCATAGTAATGATGCTAAATTTGATCGCCTGTATAAGGTGGTATAGATAAGGTGAAAAGGAGTAGGTCTTTTTCGAAAAAGAAAAAAAGATGGCTTTTTAGAAAGATCCATGATACTGGAAACCACCCTTATTATTATTAAAAGAAAGTAATGGTAGGCCAGGCGCAGTGGCTCACATCTGTAATCCCAGCACTTTGGGAGGCCGAGGCAGGTGGATCACAAGGTCAAGAGATGGAGACCATCCTGGCCAACATGATGAAACCCTGTCTATACGAAAAACACAAAAATTAGCTGGGTATGGTGGCGCGCTCCTGTAGTCCCAGCTACTCAGGAGGCTGAGGCAGGAGAATCGCTTGAACTTGGAAGGCAGAGGTTGCAGTAAGCGGAGATTATGCCACTGCATTCCAGCCTGGTGACAGAGCAAGACTTCGTCAAAAAAAGCAATTACTTTTGCACCAACACAGTGTTTCCAGTATCTGTGTCCTATGCTGTCCCTAGGAAACAATAACAGGCCCAAAGTACTCCAAGATAATTCATTGAAAACAACTTTGAGATAAATTCTAAAATCCTAGGCTGTGTAACATTGGACAAATGATGTAACTTTTCTAGGCCTCAATTTCCTCATTTATAAAACCTGGATAATGACACCTATTCTTCCTTCATAGAGTTTTGAGAGAGTCAAATAAGTTAATGCATGTAAAAGCAACTTATAAACTATAAATTGCTACATACATGTAATTTATTTTACAGTTTGGAAAATAGTGGCCTAAACCTAGCTCTTGAGCCTTGGAAACTGGAAGTGAGACTGGACAGAATGTTGACAGTTTAGTTCTGTCAGGCTTCTTGATATGAGGATAGAAACTATTGGCCTGTGGCCTTATCATATCACGTACAGAACATTATTGTAACTCGAGAAATCATACATGCCCTCCTCAGACAAGACTCTTCTTCCTTCACTCCTCCAACACTCTCCCTTTCAGTGCCAGCCAGGGTCCAACTTCAGCTCTGATCTTGAGCTGTGCCAAGATAGTGTAAATCAGACCTTTCCCAAACTTTATGCATTGACCGAGGTGAAGATTACTGGCATATTGTTTACCTCCACCAAAGCAAAATTTCACTTACATGGTACTGATTTCTCTTTCTCTCATTTCTCCTCCACTTGATCTTTACCACCACTCACAGAGCTCTGAGTCAGCATCCAACCGTAAATGATGACCTGCCAAATCGTATCATTTCTGGCCTGGTGAAAGTGAAAGGAAATGTGAAGGAATTCACAGAGACAGCTGCCATTTTTGAGGATGGCTCCAGGGAGGATGACATTGATGCTGTCATCTTTGCAACAGGCTATACCTTTGACTTTCCTTTTCTGGAAGGTTCTGTCAAAGTGGTAAAAAACAAGATATCCTTGTATAAAAAGGTCTTCCCTCCCAACCTGGAGAGGCCAACTCTTGCAATCATAGGCTTGATTCAGCCCTTAGGAGCCATTATGCCCATTGCAGAGCTCCAAGGACGCTGGGCCACTCAGGTATTTAAAGGTAAGTGACCATGCAAATAGACTACTTAATTACTTGGTGATGTTTACCTCTGTTTAGGTACTTGTTTTTAAGTAGCTAGAGACAGCATGTATGATTACAGCGGTGCCCAGCACAAAGTTGGTACAGAAAAATCTATTTTTGAGTGAATCTAAAGTAGCAATTTATAACCATGGACATACATCATACCTGGGAAATTTTTCCAAGCTATGCATGCTTTGACACCATCCTTGCTGATGCTTATTTAGTAAGTCTGGGGTGGGGCAGTTATAAAATCTTTCAGAAAAATGTTCCCCAGTGATTCCAATGTGCACTCCAAATTAGAATTTGCTCATCTAGATTTTAGGCAACTGGCATATATTTGTAAAGTAAAATGGTTCTATCTTCTTTCATTATAGATAAAATATAGAAATGGTATGACTTGATTTAGGCCAAACATGGAGACCTGGTTGGAGACTAGTTTATAATGTAGGGTAGTCAACCTCCCAAATTCTAACTGTTTCCCTTTATTTTCCCTCTTTAAGTTTGGCTAGGGGTACCCACAAAAAAAAGGGGCAAATAGGTTTAATACGTGTCATTAGAATTATATAGCTTCCAAATAAGTAATTAAATCTAACATCATTAAAAACTGTAATTTTTTTGAACTATCAACTTTAACACCATTGCTTCTTTAACAACATTACAATTGTTCTCTAGACTGGCCAGACAACACCTAATGATACATTTTTAAAGTGAAGCTGGAGCGCATTAAGTAAGGAGAGAGAAAAATGGTTTAAGGGATTTGAAAACATGCCATCTGAAGTACAACTGAAAAAGCTGGAGAGAGATTTAGCTTGGAGAAGATAAACTTCAGGAGAGCTAGGAGAGTTCCCTTCAAGTATCTGAAGGAATCGTCCATGGAAGAAGGATTGGATTTACTCAGTATAGCTTCAAAGGGTCAAACCAGAATCAAGGAGTGAAATCTTGAGGGTTGCACATCAGCTCACTATTAAGAACAAATCTAAAACCTTTCTCCTATCAGCCTGTGCCATTTCAGGATGGGACTGGCAGCTTCTGAAATTCTACGCAGAATAGGAAAATGATGCCAAATGACTGAGTGCTCATTGGGCCGGGGCGGAAGGGGTATGAAGTAAATTCAGGTCTCAGAATAGAAAGAAACAAGACGGTGTTTAAGGGTCCATCCAAAGAAGAAATTCACTGATTCTTTGGTTGTTATAACAAAATTTGCTGTTGTTACTAGCAATCAATTAAAACTATTCAGTGTTCCTGTTGAAATTACAGCTTTTTTTTGTTTTCCCTAAAATGAAAATCTTCATGGTAGCAGAGAAAAAAAGAAGTAACAGTGTTAAAGTTGATGGTTCAACAACCTTTCTAAATTTCTCCAAAATTCTATCACTCCCAGTCCTATCCAGCAGATTATGTACTACTGAGAGCACTATGCAAGTAGTCAAATGCAAATAGCCCACTAGGTTGGCTTAATTCTAGTCATGTTAAAGTGACCTTTGAATTGGGTCAATTAAATAAAGGGAGAACGGTTCATTAAAACAGGCGACAGCATCTTACTACACTTTAAGCAACTGGGACTCTTTTTCAGGACCAAGTGAATTATTGAGAGGAAGTAGAGATGAGTATTTGCAAGACTCTGCATTACGGCTATAAGATTAGGGGATCCTAGGGAAAATGTACAAAAAACCCAGCTTCCTATGCTAGCAGAAGCCTAGTGCTAATTCCTCCAGCTTTTTTCTAATATCTGAAAGGAAGAACTCTTTAGAATTCTATAACTTTGCCAGACTTCCAACAGGAACCCTGGCTTTTCATTCTGTCCATGGCCAATCTGTCTGCCTCCCACATTCTTACCTTTCTCTTCCCTGAATTTTCCCTTCACTAAGCCAATTTTAAACCTTTTGGATTAGCCAGTTTTTCCCATTTTTTCATGTCTGCCCAAGAAAGCCTGCCTCCTTCCTTGCCTGTCCCCTGCCAAACCCTATTTTCCTTCTTCCTCTGTTGTCTGGAATTATTGTTCTCTTGTGAAGAAAATATTCCACTCTTTTCTGGAACACTGAATTTGCTTCCTTTCCTTGACCGAAATGAAACACAGTTTCTTTTTTCTTTGCCTCTTTTGCAGCTCTTGCAAGTGTTTTATTTTCACTCTGCAACTTTCTTTCCTTGAAAATGACATCAAGTCACACCAGCTCTCTGGATCACAACAAGGCAGTATGTCATAGCATGGCATTCAAGTTCCTCCACTAACTGGACACAGCCTCCAATCTGAGGCCCAATCCTTCACTAGTCTTTACCATACTTTCTACAATACTCCAGATGCACTGGGTGATGGACCCACTAAGCAGCAAACACAGCAGGTACCCTTGTACCCTGTGCTTTTGCTTCCACTGTCCTTTCTTCTTGGTGTGCCCTCCCTTTACCTTTATTTGTATAGAAAAAGTCTATGTGGATTTCTTCCCTACCTTAGTTGTATAGTGGTAGCTCTTTACGTAAAGGATGCATGTTTATTTGCCTTTGTATTGCAAGTCTAGACAAGTGCCTAGCACATGAGGTATCTAATAAATCTCTATTCTAATAAATACCAGTTTAGCCTTGAGGTAAATGAAGTTCTAAATTCTCTTGTAGAAATTCCTTATCCGAGGATAACAGCTTATGGGCTAATTAGCCAATTTCGAGTTATGTTAAAAAAGCCTGGACTGGACTGGAATTGCAGAATGGGAGCCAGATCTCTTCTCTCCTAACATTAGCTATACACTGAAATGTGGAGGAGCAAGTCAGGATTACACAGATACAACCTGCTTTAGGCTGACAGCAGACTGAAGGCCTATGACCGCACAACTATAGTTCAGGCTCTCTTCCTTCCCACCTTGTCTTGGATCCATTGGAAGATCTTCCTCACAGTTCTTCAACATTGTTCAGATAACATATACTGACCTCTTGGTATGTATCAGGCCCTCTGCTAGGGGCTAGTGATGCAAATGCGACCAAACAGAAAATCCCCATCTTTCTAGAATGCAGAGTCAAGCAAGAAGACTGTATTGGTCTGTTGTCATGCTGCTATAAAGAACTGCCTGAGGCTGAGTAGTTTATAAAGAATAGAGGTTTAATTGACTCACAGTTCTGCATGGCTGGGAGGCCTCAGGAAACTTACAATCAGGGTGGAAGGCACCTCTTCACAGGGCCACAGGAGAGAGAATGAGTATGGAGTGAAGGGGGAAGACCCTTATAAAACCATCAGATCTCATGAGAATTCAGTATCATGGGAACAGCATGAGCAGCATGAGGGTAAACACCTCATGATTAAATCACCTCCCACCAGGTCCTTCCCATGACACATGGGGATTATGGGAACTACAACTCAAGATAAGATTTGGGTGAGGACACAGCCAAACCACGTTAAAGACAGACAAGTAAACAGACACTTAATGATTTGTTCATTCAGCAGAAATTTATCTATATCCTAAGCAAGTGCTCCAGTAACAATGTGGAAGAGCTGCCATGGGAGCAATGGGCAATAAGTACCCAATTTTCCCTACAACTACATAGGAATTTACTAAAAGGACAAGGAAATCTTGGCCATGAAAGGGAAATAATCACTACTATTTATGCAAAGTTAGAGAAAAGTGACAGAACAAATAGGGTTCTGGGAACTGCAAGTAGTTCAAAATGCTGGTAAACAAAGTGTTATAGGAATGAAGGAAAATGAAGCTAGAGATATTCACAGGCAATATCAAGAAGTTTGCATTTCATATACACAGTAGATACCCACGGAAGGATGCTAACTGGAAGAGGAGTCAAATCATGTTTGCAGTTTGGAAGATAAGTGAGAGGGGAGTGAAGTGGGAAATAGATCAGTAAGAGCCTGTTGTAAAAGTCTCAGTAAGACATCATGAGGGCTTTAAACTAAGGTAATGACAGTCTAAAGGAACTGGAGGAGCCAGACTTAAATGAAATTTCACAGGCAAATCTGAAGAATTTGGTGTGACAGAAGCATGTTGGAGAAGAGAGACAGAAAAGAATCTGTTCAGGTGTAGAGGCCATTCGTTTGAATTGGGAATCTAAGATGGGGAGCAAGACATGGAAGGAGATAAGAAATATGCTAAAACTAATGTGTCTAAACAAAGAAACACTGCAAAAACAAAATTTATGAATTAAGACATAACTGCACCACAGGGTATACAGGTAAAAAGATGTGTACATCTTTAAACATTTTTAAAATTTTTTTACATTTTTTTCACCCCATGAGATCTAGACTAAGATGTATATACATCATTAACTATCTATATATAGACAGATAGAGAAATAAATAGGTAGGGTTTTTTCTTTCTTTCTTTTATGAATTGGGATTGGAATCACAATCAAGAAATAGAACTCCTCCTTCATGTTTCTAGCTGATAGAAGTAAAACCTGTGTTCAACCTGAGGAAGCTGATTAGAAAAACTTGTGGTTTTAGAGAAGTAATTTGGAAATTAACTTTAAAATGCATTTCTTCGAAGAGATCTATGATTAATCTTAAATGAAGCATCTCAGTATTTCCTAATTGATTTATGAAGATAAATAATAATTCCCATGGCTAAAATGTAAAAACACATGGAAAGCCATAGAAGCCTATTTCAGAGTGTTGAACTTCTGAGTTCCATATTTTAAGAGGGATACACCAAGATAGTTACTAGAGCATGCTCAGGGAAGGGCAACCACGATGGCAGAGAATGTGAAACCCATTATCTGGGAAACTTGCACTGTTTAGCCTGATAATGAGAAGACTTAAAGGAGTTATGATAATTGTTTCCAATGTTTCAAGAGCCATCATGTATCAAGATCAAACTCTGTGGCTCCAGAAGGCAGAACTTGGTCCAATGGTACAAAGGCAAAGAGTCAGATCTTGGGGTTAAAAAAAAATAATAACGTTCCAGCAGCTAGAGCAGTCAAATAATTCTGACATCACCTCAGATATAATTATTGGGGATACCCATCACCGGAGATGTTTAAGGAGGAATGAGATAACCATCAGGTTGGAGTACTTCTAGAAAGAACGCTTGTGTCAGGTAAAACATATTGCGATTTTGAAATTCTATAATCCAGTCAACCTTAGGACTGGATGTGGCCAAAATCTTCTACATGGCATAGTCCTAGTTATAGGGGCATACAATTAATTGTTTAAGCTTGGCATTATTCTTACTGACTTATATTCAGCCTTTGTCTAGCCCTGTCCTTGGTGTCTAATTCCCACTACTGGAACTGTTTGTGCATTGTACTTATCAGTCAAGATTAGGTATTATGAATTCCTCTTAGCCTTAACCCCCACTCTTATCAATCAAAAAAAAGATTTTATTTTTACTTCCTTCTCTTTCTGTGACATAAGGCCTCTTTGTTACCAAGAATACAGATACAGGTGTGTTTCCCCATTTCCCTGCCCTTTAACTTTGTGACTGATTTTCCATATACTTTTAAGGCCATTTTCTCATGTTTATATATTTTTTTCCCAATTGAAAGAATACATTAAGGAGGAGGCAGGTATTGGTTGGAAGTCAGAGTAAGGGAAATCTCTTCCAAAGCAGAGGAAGTACAGTAAGCTACAGATGTTAATAGTATATTGTAGTGGTGGCAGAGTAAGGTGTTCAAGTGGACTCCAACCTCTTTGAGTACAGGAAACTATGTTGTATTTCTCTGAATTCCCCATAGCATAGTAATTGTTTATAGGATTATAGGATTATTGTTCCTACTGAGGAAATTTTACAGTTAAATTTTTAATTTTTAACTTTAGGGCTAAAAACATTGCCCTCACAGAGTGAAATGATGGCAGAAATATCTAAAGCTCAAGAGGAAATTGAAAAAAGGTAAGAAAATGTCCCAGGAAGATATATAATTATGATTTCTACTTATTTTCTAATAAGAGAAATATTGTAATTTATTTAACTTTCTGATTTTAGCTTAAGGAGTTAGATTCTATCTTGAAGGAAAAAGGAAAAATAGTTTGTGATGATAGAATGGAGAAATAGGACTCGCAGTCTGAATATGGATAAGAAGGGAGAGAAAAGTTTTAGGTGTTTAAAATCCTATGTTTAATGCCTTAAAGGAAAGTCACATAGGAAAAAGCAGATAGAAAGAAAATCAGGTGTATTATTTTTGTGAGGATTACCTGAAGTGCTAGTGGAGTTGCCAGAGGAAGGAAGTGACGGTGAATGAATTAGAGGCAGCTATGAGTGAATCACAAACCTGCAGGTAGATTTACAAGTCTGCAGGGGCTGCTTTGCGGGCTCCGTTCCTGCGACAGCACACTCAAGTCACAGTGGCTCATGGTGTGCATGGTCCTTGTGACCTGGGAACATGGTAACAGCTAGCTGCTTAGTGTTTGGGTGAACAAAATCATTTAGCAGTCTGAATTTCAGAACTTAAGCCCGACTGCTGGGTGTTTTTTATTTGGACAAAGTGGAAATTGATAGTAAGCCTGTAAATTTCTGTGGAAAAGTGAGAGGCACAATTGTTCCAGGCCTAAAGAGGTGGTTGTCTTCAACTGATTATACTAGCATAACTCTCCCTTGTCTGAGAGGAGGAGAAAGTAAGTTTTTATTTAATTCCGTTATCAATTCCAGGTGCTCTCCTATTTTCCTCCTTCTGAACTTTCACTGCAAAACTTCTCCGCGAAATTTTCTAAATTCTCACCTTTCTCTCCCTCCTAAGCCTTCTGCATTGTTAACTTCCATCCTTACTCCTGAAACTGCTCTCTTAAAGGTCATCTGTGACCAACTTCATTTTCCCTCCTCTCACTACTGAGTTTGATGCTTTTAAACATTTCTTCCTTCTTGGAGTGCTTCCCTTTCGGGCACTAAATGATCTTATTTTTAACTTTCCTCATCTCTTTCCTTTGACTTATTTTTGTCTAATCACCTTCTGATCATAAGCAGTCAGTAACCCATGGATATATTATAAGCTTTATTAAAGGCCAACTAGGTGTATACATTGTTTTATGAGAGTTTATTTAATCTGCATAATCAAGGCAGGAGCTAGTGAACCTCTTTTGTGAAACCTTCATGAATACTATAGCTTTTTTTTTTTCTCTTTGAGATGGGGTCTTAGTCTGTTACCCAGTCTAAAGTAAAGTGGCACAATCTCAGCTCACTGCAGCCTCCACTTCCCAGGGTCAAGCAATTCTCCTTCCTAAGCCTCCCGAGTAGCTGGGACTACAGGCGCACACCGACAATGCCTGGCTAATTTGTTTTCTGTCAAGATGGAGTTTCCCCATGTTGCCCAGGCTGATCTTGAACTCCTGAGCTCAAAGTGATCCACCTGCCTTGGCCTCCCAAAGTGTTAGGATTACAGGCGTCAGCCCCCACGTCCAACTTCATGAATACTATAGCTCTTGACCTACTATTACAAGATAAATAAATACATGCCTACAAACCCTTGAGCCAACATAATGTTCATAAGAGAAAGCTCTCAAATTCTTTACTGCTTTACATTTTCTCTCCTAAATGTAGTTCCATTTCAATACATTCCCACTTGACCCTCTATCAGGTGCTTTGAAATTCCATCTCACCAGTTCTACCACAAATTTATTTTCTATCATTTTTTTTCCTGCCCCTATTGTTGGATCCTTTAATTTCAATTAGCTTGACTTGGCTTTTCTCTTCCTCTCTGTCCTACATTCCTTCTTTTCATTACAGAAAGTAAAAAGGGAAAGTCACTCATTAGCTCACCAAATCCCACTCCACCACACAGATATCACTGTTAACCAACCACATTTCCCCCCAATAAGTCCTTTTAAATCTTTATATCTGTGCTTGGTGTAATCATTTCGTTTGTCTGCATTTGGAGGGCTACTTCCTCTTGTGGAATAAGTCACCCTCCATCATCCTTTCAGGATTCCAAATTAACACTGGCTGTGGGAAGTCCTACCCTGTAGACTCTGCCATTGCTACTCTCAGGAAATAATTGAGGATGCCATGTTTGAGAATTGTTGTGGTGGGTTTTCTCTCTCATAACATCAGAGTTCTTTGTATCTGGATGTGCTAGATATCTGCCCTCATCTTATTTGTATCTTTCACACCCTTCAGCAACCTAACAATTACAGCTCTCTTTTAACTATCCCCTCTCCGTGTTTCTATTTAGCAGTCTGAAACCACTCAGAAGTCTCTGCTTCATGTTTATCTGTCTTACCTCCTTTTGTAGATCCTAAGATCCTTAAGGACAGTGACAAATGTTTTCTTTCTTCTCTATATTCCACAGCTCCTAGTCTGATATTGAGCCAATAGCAGGCACTCAGAAGGCAGTCATTGGTTGATTGACTGATTGAATTATTAACAGGCCCTGATTTCTGTCTTCTCTACTTTAGGTATGTGGAGAGCCAACGCCATACCATTCAGGGAGACTACATAGATACCATGGAAGAGCTTGCTGATTTGGTGGGAGTCAGGCCCAATCTGCTGGCTCTGGCCTTCACTGACCCCAAGCTGGCATTACACTTACTACTGGGACCCTGCACTCCAATCCACTATCGTCTACAGGGCCCTGGAAAGTGGAATGGGGCTCGAAAAGCTATCCTCACCACAGAGGATCGTATCAGGAAGCCTCTGATGGGAAGAGTAGTTGAAAAGAGTAGTTCTATGACTTCAAAAATGACGATAGGCAAGTTTATGCTGGCTGTTGCCTTCTTTGCTATAATTATAGCTTATTTCTAGTTGTACTATTGTCATTGCCCCATTTTTCACTGGGAAGCTTTGATCTAGAGATGCCTTCAGAATCTGACAAGATTGACTCTCAGCTTCATATTGCCCAGAAATCTACTTCTCTGTCTCTTTCAAAAGCATTAATTCACTTTCCTTTTTCCTACAATGAAACCTATTTTTCATTTGTATTAATTCATCTCCCATCCACTCATGATCCATCAGTCTTTCTTCTGGTAATCCCTAGACTGTGAGCTCAGGTGCTCTTAGTCATCTTCATGTGTCCTTAGCACAGTTCTCGACATGTGCTAGGTGCTTAATAAATGTTTGCTGTTTATCAGATGTTATGGTAGGGAGAGTAAATCAGCATCTGTATAAAATTGCTTACTCCATGTAACTCTTCTTCTGATAGGATTTGATTTTCTTTTAGAAGCTCACTTTTTTTTTCATATTGTAACTCAATGTTTCCTGGGAGATAAGAAAAATAATGCTCTTATAATAGTTGCATGCATCTAAGATAAGAAATACAGACATTAAGATATTTTGTTTCACTTGCTCTTCACTAGTGTACTTGATACATGGTCTTTATTTTCTGAATAAAGAAATTACTTTCAACTTCCCAGGCTCATAGTCATTCATAATCTACCATCTGCCAATGAGATCAAGTTGGTTGAGAAATTTGAGATTTTAAATGAGCTGTCCTACCATTTTTAATCTCTTTGTTCCCATATTAGGATCCAACAAGACTTTATCTTAGGAAATATAATAAGTACCTTCCAGCTGTTGTAGTATGGGTCTACAAATGTGATTTGATTCATCTTCCCCCACTCTAATTTTCTCCCCTTTTCTCCTCCCTTACATGTAGTCTAAGTAATAAGTATTTGAACAAGTCATTTATGTATTAAATCAGAATCGACAACATTCTACTTATACCAGTTTTTCTCATCTTATAGAGTGTAGTTCTGAAAAACAGAGCAAACAAAATGGAACTCAGGGACTTGAGTTCAGATCCCAGTGCTGCTGATCATTCTGTTTTCTCATCTGTGGAAGTTCCACTCTCTTCTTGTTACATGGAGAAGTTAACTAAGTGTCAGCTGTCAGGTACACTGAACTCAGGTGATGTTCATAAAATAGCTGTTGTATGTTTGTATTTGTATTGCTGCCTATTACTTAACAACAGGATAAATTTGAACAACTGAAAAGAAAAACATTAGAGAAAAACATTAGAGTGTATTATCTTTCCTAATACAAACACATGTAAGAGAACCAGAAATGTGAGAACTACAACTTCTCCTTAATTATTTAAGCATTTGGACAATTGCCTGCCATTTCACCGTATTTACCTGTGGAATGCCTTTTGAGAATTAGAGAGATGAAAACTGATATTACTTCCCAGCTATTTTGCTTTCCCTAATCCTTGTGATAGTGAAGATTTATCATCTATTAAAATGGGGCCGGGCTCGGTGGCTCATGCCTGTAATCCCAGCACTTTGGGAGGCTGAGGTGGGTGGATCACGAGGTCAAGAGATCAAGACCATCCTGGTCAACATGGTGAAACCCCGTCTCTACTAAAAATACAAAAAATTAGCTGGGCATGGTGGCACACACCTGTAATCCCAGCTACTCAGGAGGCTGAGGCAGGAGAATTGCCTGAACCCAGGAGGCAGAGGTTGTGGTGAGCCGAGATCGCGCCATTGCACTCCAGCCTGGGTAACAAGAGCGAAACTCCATCTCAAAATAAAAAAAAAAAGGACCTAATATTTTTAACTCTGCAGATCAGAAGCAAATTGACTGTCTCTTGCTTTCTTTTAATTTCTTTCTTTTAACATATAAATTTGTCTTTTAGCATGTAAATTTGTTGAATTAACAGTCCTTTGATAATATAATTCCTAGTTATCAGCAATAAGTATGCCAGTTTCTTTTTTGAATTATGAGTATATAATTCTAAATTAATTGATTCTCTCATTGTACATATTTATATAAGGTTACAAAAAAATCATTGATTAATAATTTTTTAGTACAACCAAGCTAAAAGATGTGAATAGGAACCTGAACTCAAAACAACTTAAGATACAAAGCTCTTGTTACTGGTGAATGTCTAATAATATTCATCAACTTACCATATCTTGTAATTATTATTAAAAGGTTCTATCATTTTCCTAATTATTCTAAAGCTGATTACAAATATAAATATATATTCTTATCCTTTGGAATTTGAAAGGAAAAATTACAGTATGATTTGGGGAAAATTCTGTACCTTTGAATTGGCTCTATCTTCCTTTAGGTGAGCAGAATCACTACTACTTCTCTGCCTGTATAAAAACTATGAAAAGATTAAAATCAATGATATTTGTTTTAAAAATAATTAGTTTACTCAGTGGTTGAGTAGTCTCTTGTGTATAAACTTGTATCTTTTGCTAAAGCTGATTTTATTAATAGTATTATTTTTTAAAACTTAGGAATAATTTTCATACAAAACTAACTTTTTTATCACTCACTGTACTACAATCAAGACACAGATCTATTCCATACCTCCCTTCAAAATTTCTTCATGCCCCGTTGTAGTCAATCATTCCCCACCCCTCATCTACAACTCCTGGCAAACACTGATCGGTACTACCATGTCATATAGTCTTTCTGTTTCCAGAAAGTCATATAAGCGGAGCCTGACTTCTTTTACTTCCCATAATGCATTTGAGATTCATCAATATTATTGTATATATCAAGTTACTCCTTTTTATTACTGAGTAGTGTTCCATTGATAGCTATGCTACATTGTAATTATTGATTCACCAGGTGTATTAGTCTGTTTTCACACAGCTATAAAGACATACCTGAGACTAGGTAACTTATAAAGAAAAGAGGTTTAATTGACTTATAGTTCCACATAGCTGGGGAGGCCTTTGGAAACTCACAGTTACGGTGGAAGGGGAAGCAAGCACATCTTACATGGCGGCAGGCAAGAGATAGTGTGAATGAAGGAGGAATGCCGAACACTTTCAAACCCTCAGCTCTGGTGAGAATTCACACACTATCACAGGAATAGCATGGGGGAAACTGGCCCGTTATCAATCACTTCCCTCCCTTGACATGTGGGGGTTATAGGTCCCTCCTTCAACTAGGGGCATTACAATTTGAGATGAGATTTGGGTAGGGACACAGAGCCAAACCATATCCTCAGGAGATGGACATTAATGTTTTTTCCATTTTAGGGTTTCTGTTTTTTCTGTTATATGAATAAAGACATATATGTGTTTAGAGGTTTTTGTATGAACTTGCTTGGATAAATACCCAGGAGTGGGAGTTACTATGCTGCATGATTAATTGAACGTTAACTTTATAAAAAAGATCTGATTGGTTTTGGAAACAGTAGCCATCAAGATCAGATGTTATACCTATCCTTGGTCATAAATGGAGGATGAAACTTGATGAGTGGAGATGGGAATATAAGCCTCCACATGCCCAATTTAACCTGTTATCCAGTTCTGTAAAATCAATATACTCTTGCCCCATTCTCACATCCTCACCTCTCAGAGGAAGTGAGATGTCTTTAGCAGTGTGATTAAAAGATTGCATGTGAGGCTGCCCATATTATTTTCCTGTGTATCAGGCAGAATGGTTGATCTGAGGAGACCAGTGGCAATGACATTCTAGATATGGTAACATCAGGACAACCCCCACCAATTACTTTTCCTATTACCGCCTTCTTTTCCTTCCCTCTAGAAAGAAAGAAGAGCATTGGGGTGACAGCAATAAATTTAAAGGGAACAATTATACTGATACTGGTTAAGTGGATCTTGTATCTTTACCTACTCATTCCTGAATGTAAGGGGAAAAAAAGGAATTTGGGACTAAGGAGAAGAATTAATTCTTCCTACAGTGTCACATTATATTTGTTCTGTGTCTAAAACATGCAATATTCAGAGTTGACTTTTATTATTAACTGTTGAGTGACTTATAAATGCTGTTAGGGCAGAGCAGAGCAGAACAGTGTCACGGATAATCTTCCAAAGCAGATAATCCAAAAGTCATTTCCATTTAGCTGTGCAAAAACAGTTTATTTCTCTCCTTAAGAGTTCCATTGGCTAACATACTTAGTTTTTGCTAATCTGATTTGACTACTGCAAGGAAATACATACGAAAGACATATTATTTGGCATGGTGAAACCACCTTGGGGTCAGAAAACTGAATACTACACAAGTCATGGTTTAATATATTATAGCTTCAAGGGCCTTGCTTCAGTGTCCTACTGTAAGGAATTGAAGGACAGAGAGAAAGGGAGGGGTAACCAAAAAGGATGTACTCAGACAGTAAAGATTTGGGGACTAAGTTGCAGTAAAATCATACCTTATTTTTTTCTGTAAACTGTCTTTGGTGTATGAGCCAGAGAATGAGTTTATAAGAGGCAGAGCAAAATATGGGGGAGCAGTGAATTTGTTGGACTTAAGTGGACTGTCAACTTCATAATATAAAAATGAACTTTTCAACAAACAGAGCTGCTCACTCAGAAAGAGTGGCCTATGTAACTTGGGGTTTCCCATCACTGGGCGTGTTTAAGCCTAAGGGGCATATCTTGTTAGAAATGTATTATAGTAAACAATATTCCTGTATCCTTCATTCCACAAATGCTTATGAGAAGTCCACTCTGTATATGAAAAGGAATCAAATCTGGATCTTCTCTCTGCCAGCTGTCAAAGCAGTGCTTCTCACACACGTTAATGTGATCTTGTTAAAATGCACATTCTGAACCCTGGGGCCTCAGATTCTGTATTTCTAACAGGCTCCCAGGTGATGCCAACGCTGCTAGTCTGTATAATGCAGAGGAATAAACGTTTCTAGTAGGGAATGAGACATACAAATAACTATAATACAAAGTAAGAGTTGGTAAATACCTTAGAGATTTCAGTAACTGTCATAAAAAACCTGGATCCCTCCCAACCCTAGGGCTGTCTTTGCCCTTTTTATACCGTTAGCGTTCCTTCTGACGTTTTCGTTGTTGCTCTCTTCCTTGAATTTTATCTCTTCCGAGGTTTTTCACCGTGTATGCTGTTTCTTAGCCTAGGAGAGTCTTTTCGTTCTTCTCCTAAGACTAACATTTTACTAATTTGTCAAGGTCTATCTCCTAAACACTCCATCTTGAATTCTTCCCTGCGACCCCAGTCGGGCTGACAGTTCCTTCCTTGTCGCTCCCCATAGAACAATATTTTTTTGTTTTGAGACGGAGTCTTGCTCTGTACCCAGGCTGGACTGGAGTGCAGTGGTGCGATCTTGGCTCACCGCAACCTCCGCCTCCTGGGTTAAAGCGATTCTCCGGCCTCAGCCTCCTGAGTAGCTGGGACTACAGGCCAGCGCCAACACGCCCAGCTAATTTTAGTATTTTTAGTAGAGACGGGGTTTCACCATGTTGGCCAGGATGGTCTTGATCTCCTGACCTCGTGATCCGCCTGCCTCGGCCTCCCAAAGTGTTTGATTACAGGCGTGAGCCACCGTGCCGGGAGCAACGACCACTGCTTCCTTCCGCCTGGAGCTGGAAGTCCGTTTTCTTCTTCCCTATGAGGGTCCCACCTCTCAGGTCGGCTAACACACAGATGCTGCCCAGAAAACGTGCTGGCGCATCTGAGGCCGGGTCGAAAGCCGCGCCGCTCCTCCCGGCACCGAGCACCGGAGTCCAGGGATGCGGCCTCCGAGTGTCATTTGGGGACGTCCCTCCGCCGGGTAGTTTCAGGGGCGCAGCGGTCCAGCCATCCCGGGCGCAGCCTCGCCAGGCTTCACAGGCCCCGCCTGGCGCCCCCTCCTGGCGCTAGAGGCTGCGCGCGACTGCCCACCATCGAGGCGGCGGCTAGAGAGGCCGGCGGGTCCCGGGCGCCGCGGCTGCGGGCCGCAGGGAACGCGCACGGGGCGGGCTCCGCGACGCCGGCCTTGTAGCCATTTTAGGAGGAATCACGGATCGGCAGCGCGGGGTGCGGCTTCAATTTCAATAACTTTATTGGTGGCGTGATCTGCAGAACAGCCATCACGTCAGTGGCCCCTGGAGGAGTGAGAGCTTCGCCCGAGGTGACTGGGGTGGGGGCGCCCCTGGCAGTGAGTGCAGGCACGCCGGGGACGTCCCAATAGCAGGGTTCCTGAGCTAGGGGCAGCGAGCGCGCCGGGGCATTTGCAGGCTTCCCGGCAGGCCGGGAGAGAGAGGGCTCCGGGGCTCGGCGTCCCTGGGGCGGGGAATCCCTTGCGCGGTCCCACGGCGCAGGGGCGGGGCTGGGGGGCGCCCCTGACGCGGCTGCTGGGGTGTTCACCGCCAGGTGTTGTCCCCCGCGGTAGGTGGTCCCCGCCGAGCTGCAGCCATGGGAAACACCGCCAGCGACCGGGTGTCCGGGGACCGCCACGGCGCCAAGGCTGCACGCGCCGAGGGCGCCGGCGGCCATGCCCCGGGGAAGGAGCACAAGATCATGGTGGGAAGCACGGACGACCCCAGCGTGTTCAGCCTGCCCGACTCCAAGGTAAGCGTCCCACGCCCCCAGCTGGTGGCTGTGCTGCAGCGGGTTGGTTTCCGGGCTCCTGTTCCCTTTCTCGGTTCTTTCCTATGGGGTACCGAACCGGGCTGTGGTTATTTGAATTAAAGGGATTTTTCCGGGACAGAGGTGTTGGATGGTAATTCCTCTTGCAGTGCCGCCTCAAAATTATAAAGAGAAGGAGTTTTTGTTTTCCTGGTGTTCTGACTAATCTGTTGGCCACAGTTTTAGGATGGGGACAATAAACAGCCTCCCCCCGCCTTGGTTTTTCCTAACATGCACGAGTGCCCTCTTCTATAGCGTTGTTGAATTTGTAGTTTGTAAGCTCTGTTGGAAAACTTGAGAGGGTAGGTTGCAGGAGCTGCTGACTATGGGTGGTCGTTTCTCACCTTTGCCTTGAGGTGGCTAAATGAGTTTCTTTTTTTTCTGAAAATTTCTGCATCGGTATCATTTTTGCCCTTCTAGCCGTTCTGCTCTTGTGATCTCTTCCCTTTGGCAGGGCTGTGAGCAGCAGCTACTTGCTTATGGAATACTTTCCTCTAGTCTTGGGGACCAATTAAGGACATCATTTGGTTGACTGCTTTATTTTTGTGTCATACTTTATAGTTATGGTTGAGGTGCTGCCACTTTCACGCCCCGCTGCTGCTCCTCAGGTGGGAGAGCAGATGATTCCACGACTTGTTTACTCCCCAGTGGTACTTCCAAATGTTGCGTGGCTAAAAATCGACAAGCCAAATCTGCCCTGAAGACCTTGCCCTCAATTCCAAGGACTTTCAGGAAGAGGGCAACTTATTTTCACTCGGTAATAAAGGACAGATGGAGCTGATAGCAGTGGTTGCCATTCTGATGCTTCGAATCGCTTTTAGGGTTATCAGAATGAGATGTATGTAATTCCTCCAAGTAGGCTGACGGGATGAGATGGAAAGATGGAGGGCTCAAGGAGATTGGGGTGTGTTTGATGTTTCTTATCATTTCATCACTTCCCAGGGAACTGGGGCTTCAGAAAGTGAATAGAGGATTATTTGCCATATTGGTAAGCATGGAATTTGGATTCTATGATTGATTTCCTTGGATCTCAATTGATAACATAATCACAGCTGGGCGCAGTGGCTCATGCCTGTAATTCCACCACTTTGGGAGGCCGAGGCGGTAGGATCATTTGAGGTCAGGAGTTTGAGACCAGCCTGACCTACATGGTGAAACCCTGTCTCTACTAAAAATACAAAAAAAATTAGCCGGGCATTGTGGGGCATGCCTGTAGTCCCAGCTACTCTGGAGGCTGAGGCAGGAGAGTCATTTGAGAAGGTGGCTGTGGTCGCAATGAGTCTAAATGGAGCCACTGCACTTGCACTCCAGCCTGGGTGACAGAGGTCTCAAAAAACAAAGAAACAAAAATCACAGAGAAGTGAGAGAGATTAAAAGGAGCCTTTCTTGGGGTTTATTATCCATTCTTTTCTTCCCCTGAGAATTTCTTCTGCATCATTTGGTCTTTCTACAAGCCATCTGACTTTATGTCTTTGGAGCTTTCTAAAGGTGATCTGCCTCATTGTATTTTTACCCTTTTCCTATGTTGATGACTCAGGATTTAAATACAGTGTATTTGTCAAACCATGACTGCAATAATTGGTGTCCTGATTAAAAGCCAGGTTGCTCTGTCTGATTTGGGGCCTATTTTGGATTATTCTTATCTCTCACCTCACTCTTGCCTTTTGCGAATTTAGAAAATTATTCAGATAATTTTCAGATTGTCTGAAAATTAGTTCAGATCATTCCTAAGGTCTTATTTAAATCTAAAATTTTATAGTTTTCAATCTGCCCTCTTTACTTCTACCCTCAATATTTTACTTCAACATCAAACTGTAGTTCTAATTGTTTTGCCCGTTTTCCTGGTAGTTTTGCTGAGTAACTTGGAGTAAACAATCTTTCTGCTAGTCAGCTGCATTCATTCCTACCACAGAAATGTCATGTCATAAGTGGAAGGGCTTTCCTCCAAAGCTAGGCATATTAATAGTTGGTAGCTTTCAAATTCTAAACTGAAAATCCTGCCATAAAAGTAAGTGATAGAAACAGGCAGGGGACCTGCTTTGCTTTGAACGCTTGCCTTTTTCAGTGGACTAGTTCAGTGGTTCTCAATCCTGTTTGCATATAAGAATCACCTGAGATTTCTTTAAATACTTTATGGAAAATTTGAAACATTTACAAAGTAGGGAGAAACAGTATAAAGCTGTCTATATATGGGCCACCCAGTTTGAAGAATGATCAGATCTGGAAGGAACATGTAACATCTATACCCCAGTCCACTATTCCCCCACTAGTTATTTTGAAGCAAATTTCCAGACATTATATCAAATATTATTTTATCTGTAATATTTTAGGATCTACTTCTAAAGATGAGGGATTTTTCTTTATTTGAACATAATCAGGGTATGTCTAGGAAGCTTTTTTCCCTTTATTTTAACATAATTGCAGTATTATCTAGGAAGCTTTTTAAAAATAGATTCCCAGATCTTATATCTGAATCAGAATCTGAGGGTTATTCTTAGGCATATGTAAAATTCTTGCAATTCTAACACAGCCAGTCATACAAGAGTGCATTGTTCTGAGAATATGTAGTTTTCTCTTAACTCAATTCCTTATATAATGTGAAAGTCCTTTCAATTCTCTTTCTCTGTTTACTTTGGATTACCCTGCTACTGATGTCTTGTACTGTAGTTTTGGGGAATACCAAGAGAATGTATGGAGGGGAAACTATGTCAACCATTTTGAAAAGAAGGCCCAAATGAATAAGCTAGTCCTTTTTTGGAAAAAAAAAAAAGCCCACATTATTCTATTTAGTAATATTTAGGCTTAATACTCTACAGTCTCATTTACCAAAGTCACTTAAACCGATCTGAAACAGGGGTCAGTAAACTCTCTGTAAAGGGCCAGATAGTAAATATTTTAGACTTTGTAGACCATGCAGTCTCTGTTACAGCTATGCAATTCTGCCGCTGCAGCTTGTAAGCAGCTGTAAGTAATATAGGTAAACAAGGCAGGGATGGTGGCTCGCACCTGTGGTCTCAGTTTTTCTGGAAGCTGAGGTGGGAAGATGGCTTGAGCCCAGGAGTTCAAGGCTGCAGTGAGCTATGATCACACCACTCACTGCATTCTAGCCTGGGTGACAGAGCAAGGCCGTTTCTCAATAAATAAATCATAGGTAGATAAATAAGTGGAGCTGTTTTCAAATAAAACTTGATAAAAGCATCTGGCTCACTGGCTGTCTGCCAACTTTTGGTCCAAAGGATGATAATGAAAAGAAACAGGAGATATGTTTTTTGCAGTCCCACATACCTCATTTGGTAAGATTACTACTTTTGATAAAGGAAACTGTATTTTCGATCTCTTGCTCCTTCAGGTTCTGGAATTTTTGCTCCTACTCCTGAAATAATTAGTATAAACCTAGCACAGGGGAGCAAATAAGATTTCATAGCTACTTCTCAAGTTTTAAGAAATCAGTGATCTGGTTTTTGAGTTTTTACTGTTTCTTCTTTTTGTGACTTATTAGCAGAAATAGCGTTTATGAATTATGAATTTTGATATCTCTAACTTCCATTACAGCTGGTAATTGAGAGCTATTCTTATTTGCCTATAAAAATATATGGATGACTTAATTATTTTTTAATAGAACCATACTTTGTTTTTATATATTTTTTTCTCTTAAAGACTCAGAAATGTATAATAATTGCCTGCTTATGAGTTAAACTAGTGGTAGGGAATAGTTTTTTGTTGCTTTTTTTTAAGGGAGAGTCTAAGGCGCTGAAAGGGTGAATGATGCAGGTAGACTCCAAAGTTAGGCTGTGATTTAGGCGGTACTTAAGCATAGGCCATTTGACCATTTTTAGTCCTAAATGAGTTTTTTTTCCTATAATTTGTTCAAACTCAGATTTAGTTGCTGATTTTGGGGTTTATATCCTTAGCTAAAGCCTAGCACCCTTCTCTACCCTAGGGAGGAGAGTGACCTTTTAGAATTCTTGGGTCACAGTTTATTCTAGGGATGACCTACTCCTTCTTACAGCTCCCTGGGGACAAAGAGTTTGTATCCTGGCAGCAGGATTTGGAGGACTCCGTAAAGCCCACACAGCAGGCCCGGCCCACTGTTATCCGCTGGTCTGAAGGAGGCAAGGAGGTCTTCATCTCTGGGTCCTTCAACAATTGGAGCACCAAGATTCCACTGATTAAGAGGTGAAGACAAGTGTCTTGGTTGAATCTACGGGTCCAGGAATAGAGACCTAATTTCTTTTCTCAGAAGAGAAACCCCACTGGACTACTTTTCCCCACTGCTAAGGACTCTCTATAACATGCCCTTTCTGTGGCCACTTAGTATATCTGTGGGATTTTTTTAAACTTCATAGTGAGTCAGAGATGTTTTACCCCTTAGAATATGATTGCCTCAGAGGGATTCATAATAGCTCTGTGGCTACATTCTTTAGGGCTGTGTTATACAAGTCCTGCCTATGCTTGTGGGAAGTCTTCTGTAAGTGGCTGAGTCTTGTTGCTCTGACTTCTGCACTGAAGCAAAACACATTTTGAAGTTCTAGGTAGTCATGTTATGTATTGCTCCCACAGCAATAATGAATGGTTTAACTGGTTTTCAGAATGGCCCATTGTATGGTAGGTCATTTTCCAGAAAAGTTTCACCAAAATAGAGAAAGAATACCTTGAGGCACTGTCTCCTGAACCTACCTATCTTATTTGCACTGGTTAGGAGCTTGTTCTGCTGAAGCAATGGAGTTATACTAGGGTGAACCATTCGAGAGGATTAATGCTTTTATTATTCTTTTCCAGATATTGGTTAAGAACTAAACGTTGTTGGGAGGAGCTGGTAAATACACGTCCAAGATGATACAAAAGAGGAGAATGGGTTTATACATTGTTTTTCACACCAGGGGATACAGTGGCTTAGGAATCTGGGAGATCCTTCATATGATACTATGATTGCCAGTTGTTTTTTACATTCGGGGTCTTCTGAAAGGAACTCGGCCTGTTTGCTTTTCTTTTTCTTCGTAGCCATAATGACTTTGTTGCCATCCTGGACCTCCCTGAGGGAGAACACCAATACAAGTTCTTTGTGGATGGACAGTGGGTTCATGATCCATCAGAGGTAAGGCCTTGATCTCCAAGGGTAACCACTGACTTAGCAGCCCCATTTTAGCTGTCATTTCTGTCAAGACTGATGGGCAGCTGCTCCCCTACACCGGAGGATTTCTCTCTTGATAAAATGTGGAGGTGCTGAGTCTAATCACTTGTAAATTTTAGGATAAAAGAGGAAGGTTGGATGGAAAAGATGGATTTGAAAGAGAGATTCAGTATTTTTTTCTATTCACTGTTTCAGCCTGTGGTTACCAGTCAGCTCGGTACAATTAACAATTTGATCCATGTCAAGAAATCTGATTTTGAGGTGTTCGATGCTTTAAAGCTGGACTCTATGGAAAGTTCTGAGGCATCTTGTAGAGGTAACTTTGTAGTATTTACTCTTTTTTTGCTGTGTCTTTCTTGTACCTTCCCAAAAGTTGTTTGTGTGTGTGTATGTATATATATATATATATATATATATATATATAGAGAGAGAGAGAGAGAGAGAGAGAGAGAGAGAGACAGAGAAAGAAGAAGAGAGTGAGCCGGGGTGGGGTGGGGGGTGAAGGGGAGAAGGGGAGGGGGAGAGAGAGAGATTGAGATTTCTCTTGTAAGCTTAGGTCTCTTCTTTGCTGCAAACACCCACACACATACACATGCTAACAAAAGTCTCATGGTATGATGTTTACCTTATCACATGTGATACACTCCATTTGCTACATTATCTTTTTGTTTTTTGAGGCAGAGTTGCACTCTTGTTACCCAGGCTGGAGTGCAATGGCGTGATCTCGGCTCACCGCAACCTCTGCCTCCTGGGTTCAGGCAATTCTCCTGCCTCAGCCTCCTGAGTAGCCGGGATTACAGGCACGCGCCACCATGCCCAGCTAACTTTTTGTATTTTTAGTAGAGATGGGGTTTCACCATGTTGACCAGGATGGTCTCGATCTCTTGACCTCATGATCTACCTGCCGCGGCCTCCTAAAGTGCTTGGATTACAGTGCAACATTATCTTTTATAACTCAGTAATGGGCTGTAGCCCATAGTTTGAAAAGCTATTTCTAGTAATATTTTAGGTTTTCCACTGACCTTCGATTATATTACCCAGCATAGGTGATACATGTCTGTAGTTTGTCCCATATGCCCCATCTTAATCCTGCCAGTTTGAGAGCTCAATTAGCAGTTTCATGATTTTTATGAGTCCCTAAAAGTGTGAAAGAAAGAAAAAAAGGGTTAAAAAACAAAAAGAACCACAGCCTGGGCAATATGGCAAGACCCATCTCTACATAAAATTTTAAAAAATTAGCTGAGTGTAATGGCACATGCCTGTGGTCCCAACAACTTGGGAGGCTGAGGTTGGGAGGATTGCTTGAGCCTAGGAGATTGAGGCTGCAGCGAACCATGTTTAAGCCCCCACACTCCAGCCTGGGCAACAGAGCTCGGTCCTGCCTCAAAAACAAGACACCCCCATCCCCAACAACAGTTCTGTTGTAGATAATTGAAATTTTGTAAGTTTTTGGTTAGCACAAAAATCTTTGGTAGAGGAAAAGGTCTTTACACATTTGTTTCCTCTAATATTTGATCCAAGGCCTTCATCTCTACTTAAAAATTGCTATAGTATCAGAGAATGTTTTGCTAACCACACCTGTACTTACCATTTTGTTACTTTATAATAAGAGCTGTGCTATCTAAAGAATGGTGCACTGTCTAAAGAAGTGTGCCAGTGAGCACACTTCTGTCCTGTGAGTTAAAGCCTGCCTCTGCTACTAACTAGTTTTGCCATCATGAACAAATCTCTCAACCTTTTTCATTCTGAGTTTCTTCACAGTAAAACCAGGGACTTCTCAGTGATCTCAGCTGAGGAGGCACAGTAACTTAAGTGGAACATACTTGAATCTCAAGGGAGAAGGGTGGGTTTTGCGGTTTCTAAAAGAAATTATTGGTATTGGCTGGGCACAGTGGTTCACGCTTATAATCCCAGCACTTTGGGAGGCCGAGGCGGGTGGATCACCTCAGGTCAGGAGTTCAACACCAATCTGGCCAACATGGTGAAACCCTGTCTCTACTAAAAATACAAAAATTAGCCAGGTTTGGTGGTACGTGCCTCTAATCCCAGCTATTCTGGAGGCTGAGTCGAGAGAATCACTTGAACCTGGGAGACGGAGGTTGCAGTGATCCGAGATGGTGCCACTTTGCTCTAGCCTGGGCAACAGACTGAGACTTCGTCTCAAAAAAAAAAAAAGAAAAAGAAAAAAGAATTATCAATAGTGTGATAATAATCTGTTGAGGAAAGTTTTGAAAAATTTTTTTTCACCATATAAGCTCAGAAGGTTAAACTGGACATTATTTTTGACTGGTGGGATAATAATTTAAAAGGGTTTAAAAATGCTGAATTAGATTATGAGGACTCTTTGACTGATTTGTGTATTATGTGATTCTGGCAACGTAACCAATAAATAATAGACATGTAGTCATGTATAGGGAAGACTAACATACTTTTGGTATTTCCCTCCTTTCCCTAATTTCCCAATCTACTGAGGTTATGCTTATAATCCATTTTGTACTGGTAATCTACAGATAATGGATTTTAGTGTGCACTCATTTATTCTCTAGCCATGTATGTAACTTTAGGCAAATAACCAATTTGTATTTTTCTTTCTGATGAAAAAGCAATAAAAACGATTCTATGTACTTCCCCAAGGGTATTTTATCATGTGATGAAATAAGAGTACAGTACTTTGAAGTTTCAAGTTCCATATATTTTTAAGATATTATTTATTGTCAGAGTATTACTTTTACTTTTTTCCTTTTGCCTTACATGTATGTTTTATTTTTTAGTTGACACATAACAACTGTACATATTTATGAAATACAATGTGATGTTTCAGTACATTTATATGATGTGTAATAATCGAGACAGGGTAATTAGCATATTCATAATCTCACAGATTCATCATTTCTTTGTGGTGATAACGTTCAAAATCCTTTCTTCTAGCTATTTTATTTTGTTACATTATTGTTACTTATATTCAGTCTATTGTGCAATGGAACATTGGAACTCAGTTCTTACACTGAATTCTCACACCTGTAATCCCAGCCCCTTGGGGGGGCCAAGGTGGGAGGATCACCTGAGCCCAGGGATTTGAGACCAGCCTGGGCAACATGGTGAGACCCTGTTTCTACCAAAAAAATAGATTGGCTGGGCATAGTAGCCCAGCAGTGCCACCTACTCTGAGGGCTGAGGTGGGAGGATTGCTAGGCTGTAGTGAGCCGTGATCAAGCCACTGCACTCCAGCCTAGGCGACAGAGCAAGACTCTGTCTCAAAAAAGAAACAGTAACATTTAAATAAAAGATATTATCATAATATAGTTCTCATCATTTTTGTATATTCTCATCTGCATACTTTTTCATTTTCTTGAGATGTAATTTAGACATGATAAGATTCACTCTCAAAGTGTACAACTCAGTAATTGTCAATAGATTCGGAGTTGTGTGATTATCACGACTATCCAGTTCCAGAGCATTTTTATCCTTTGCAGAATAAACCCTGTATCCCTTAACAGTCACATCCCATTCCCTCTTCCTCTCAGTCTGTGGCGACCACAAATCTACTTGCTGTCTTATGGGTTGGCCTGTTCTGGACATTTCATATCAGTGGAATCCTACAGTATGTGGTCTTTTGTGACTGGTTTCTTAGACTTAGCATGTTTTCAGGGTTCATCCATGTTGTAGCCATCTATCAGAACTTTGTTCTTTTTATGGCTGAAAAAGGTCCATTGTATGGACATACTGTATCCATTCATTAGTTGATAGCCACCTTGATTGTCTCCACTTTTTGGCTATTATAAATAATGTTATGAACACTGGTGTACAAGTTTTTGTGTAGACGTATGTTTTTATTTCTTTTGGGTATATACCCAGGTGTATAATTGCTGGGTCATGTGGTGACTTTATGTTGAACTATTTGAGGAACTACCAAACTGTTTTCCAAACTGGCTGCACTACTTTACGTTCCTACTAGCAGTGGGGATAGTATGAGTCTTCCAGTTTCTCCATTCCTTTGCTGACACTTGTCATTGTCTGCTTTTTGATTTTAGCCATCCTAGCGAGTATGAAGTGGTAGGATTATTGTGGTTTAATTTGCATTTCCCTAATGAAAGTTACATACATTTTGTCCTTATTGTTGCAATCATTGTTTTATCAGTAGTTGTTGTTTGACTGGAAAAAAGAAAAAAATCTAATCTTTTTACATTGTTTGTTTTATTTTATTTTATTTTTTTGAGACGGAGTTTCGCTCTTGTTACCCAGGCAGGAGTGCAATGGCGTGATCTCGGCTCACTGCAACCTCCGCCCCCTGGGTTCAGGCAATTCTCCTGCCTCAGCCTCCCAAGTAGCTGGGATTACAGGCGCGCACCACCATGCCCAGCTAATTTTTTGTATTTTTGAGTAGAGACGGGGTTTCACCATGTTGACCAGGATGGTCTTGATCTCTTGATCTCGTGATCCACCTGCCTCGGCCTCCCAAAGTGCTGGGATTAAGGCATCTTCGCATCTATTACCTAATTTGATTTCCTCAAAAACATCATGAAATAGGACAAAGATTATTTTTATTTTGTGAAGAAACTGACCCTTGTGGAAGGATTCTTCCAAGGTCCCAATTGAGAAAAGGAGTAGCTCTTCCCCGAGCCTGGGTCTTTGACTCTTCATCTGTCTGTCTCCCAAATCATGTTGCCGTGTTGAGCACCTCCATGGTTTACATCCAGGGGACTCAGATTTTTCCTCTGGTTACCTTATAGCTGTAGATCCAACAGGTCACAGGTTTGTGATCCAGGACTTCTACCATATTTAATGTTAGTTGCCATGTATTGATAGCTTTTTCCATGCATTCTTGCTAATTCTCCAACCCTTTCTCATATTTGCGTAAATATCTTTCAGACCTTTCCAGCTCACCTCCAGGGCCTTATGGTCAAGAAATGTATGTGTTTCGATCTGAGGAAAGATTCAAATCTCCTCCCATCCTTCCTCCTCATCTACTTCAAGTTATTCTTAACAAAGACACTAATATTTCTGTGAGTATCCTGAGTATTACCGGGCGATCTGAGGGTGTCTATGATCATTTGAACCAAAGTTCAGTAATCTTAGATGTTAGGGTTATTACAGAGGTGTGTTGAGATTATAAATCAGACACATATCTATAACATTACAGATTTCCTTTTTCCAGTGCTGAGTCACAGCTTTTTCAGGGACTGATATAAAAATTTGTAGTTGTCTCCTTATTATAATCTAATCAGGATGATAGCTATAGACTTCTGTTTGAACACAACATGAAAGAGGAGTTATCATTTGGGGATGTGCAATAGAATTATAAAAGTTCTTTTTTTTTTTTTTTCTTGAGACCGAGTTTTGCTCTGTCACCCAGGCTGGAGTGTGGTAGTGTGATCTCAGTTCACTGCAACCTCTGCCTCCCAGGTTCAAGTGATTCTTAGGCCTCAGCCTCCCAAGTAGCTGGGATTACAGGTGCCTGCCACCACGCCCAGCTAATTTTTGTATTTTTAGAAGAGACAGGGTTTCACCATGTTGGCCAAGCTGGTCTTGAACTCCTGACCTCGTGATCTGCCCCCCTCAGCCTCCCAAAGTGTTGGGATTACAGGCATAAGCCACTGTGCCCGGCCAAAAGTTTTTTTTATATATAATTTATATCCCTATTCAATCTACTTGATTCCTGCTATGATTATTTGCCTTGTAACGCAACTCTTCTTTGTGTGTTATGGGCAAGGCTTTTATTTTAGCTCTCTTAAGGAAGATTAGTAGATGCTGAAGCTTAGGATTTCTACCCTGGACTGATAATTTTTCTAATTTTCTGTAATAGGATTGTATCAATGATACATACTGGAGTGGGTGCATTATTAAAAAGAGATAACACATTCTAGATTAAATTTCTCAACATCCCAAAGAGCTCTGAGGAAGAGTAAGCTGTTTGATTTTGTCTGTGCATTAATTTCATTTAGTAATTTTTTTCTCTTTCTCTTAGTGTGACCCAGCCTTACTCCCTGAGCCCAACCATGTTATGCTGAACCATCTCTATGCATTGTCCATTAAGGTAAGTGGAAACCCTGGCTCTACATAGAGCTCCCTGGAATGAGAGGACAAGGGTAACATACGTTCTCAGTGGTTACTTTCTCTGCTGTTTCACTGAAGCTGAAGCTGGTAGTAATGATCAAATTATGGAAGAACTCTCTTTTTTTAATTACTAGGTTGTTTGTTTTAAAATCTCAGTCTCTGTGATTTGGCTGGTTGCATTGCCCTCTGACAGGAGTTTTTTGCTGCCCAGTTACTTTTTGGGTGGCTAGCATCTTTATACCAGAGACTTAAGTTTGAGTTCATAGTACAGGATTTCATCTGCAGACAAAGCAGGTTTAGCTTCCAGTTCAAAGAATGCTTGAATGTGATATTAAGGCTTTCACATTTTTATAGGTAGATTTGAGTTACTTTCAGGTACCCCATTCGTATATACTTAGGGGCGTATATGTCTCCTAAACACAAGGTAATGGAGAAATGTGACCAGATTTGCTTGGTCCCCTTTAACTCTATAGAGTCTTCCTTGGTTTTTCTGCTGCTTTAGAGTCTGAGTTGAAAATAGCCATTCTATTCTGTCTTGTTATGTCTTTGTGGTTTGGCTATTGGAATAAAGTTATATAGCTCTGTGGTTATCAAACTAGGCTGATCATCATCAGAATCTCCTGGGCTTCTCCTGTAAAAATACAGATTCAACAGTTCCATTCCTAGAGATTCTGAATAAGTGTATCTAGGATGGGCCCTAGTAATTTTTTTAAGCTGCTTTTACTCCTTGGATGTGTAGCTGGATTTGGGAAATCACTGATACAGCTAACATTATGTGGTACAATGTAACACTTAAAAATATATTATTGAATTGAATTTTTATAATAACCTGTGAGATAAGTATTATTTTTAACCCCTGTTTTATAGATAAAGAAACTAAGGCTCAGAGAAGGTCAAATTGCCAGTAAGTACCAGAGGCAGGACTGAGGTCCAGCCCTCCATGCTGACTTCACGTTCTTTCCTGTATTATCATCACGCCAGGTCTTTCCAAGATGGTCTTTCTCACCTGGTGCTCATTTCCACAAAACCTGTGGAAGTGTCGAGTGAATTTTTTACCTGCCTTGCTTCTGTCATATTTAGGCTTTAGTTAGTCAACACGATTGATTCTGGAATGTTATCATGTTAGTCAACATGATTCTGGAATGTTAACCCGAGAAGCATTCATTGTGGATAATACAGCGTGGGGGGAGGTGGAAGGATACACTGGTTCTAAATTGGATTTGCTTGGGTTGTTTGGGATCTGATGGATTTTGCCTCCTGTAACTGCTCCTTGGGCGTCATTTAATATGCATAGGCTTGCCACCTCCTCCTGTGGTACATCTGTAGTCTGTAACACAGCCTGGGAACTGGTGCCTCTTGCTCGCTTCTTACTGGTTCTGACAGGTGAAGGTGTTGATTACTGTGGCTCAGCTTGGTTCTGACCCATTCCTGATTCTCTCAGATTGTTTAGGCGGTTTGGAATTGATCCATTGGATTGGGTGTCCTTCTGAAGAGGATTTTGGTGTTTACTTTGTTCAAAGATAGAGAGGGATTCTTAGGTTCCCTCTAAATCGGAGAGGACTTTTTGAATTATCCCTGGTACTAAATGGAAATTAGACCTGCTTTGGGACCTGGGAATTGTTTTTCAGGATTGTTTATTTTTTTCTCTTTGTCTTTAAGACTTTCTTCTAGATGTGGATGCCAGAATATTTCTTTCTTTCTTTTCCTTGCTAGTTTTAAGCGCAATATTAGAATTTAAAGTAGAGAAGGGAGCAAGGTAGGAGACTAATATTTCTTCAGCACTTATATGTCAGAAACTGTGCCAGATATTCTCATGTAATCATCAGAACCACCTCAGTGGTAGGTATTATCTTTTGTAACATCGAGATAAAAAGACCTGGACATACTAAGTAGATTACCCAAGGCCACAAGTAGAATAATAATAGAAATCAGATTGGAACTGAAACTGATTTGACTCCAAAACCAGCCTTCTTCTCTTATATCAAACTGTCTCTGTTAAAAGTGAGTGACTGGGAAGAGCTACCTACTGTCTTAACTAATGAGTTAGCTGCGTGTGTTTCTTCTCCTCGCAGGACAGTGTGATGGTCCTCAGCGCAACCCATCGCTACAAGAAGAAGTATGTTACTACTCTGCTGTACAAGCCCATCTGAAGGGATCCCTTCTTGCCTCCAAGGATTCAGGAGAAGCATCTCCCTTGCCTTTCTGGACTGAACCAGTCTTACCTGAGACTGGAAGGCTGATTTGCTTTGAGGCTGATATGTGTGTTTCAGAGCCTCTGAGTAGGATGCTCTGCTTTTGCATTTGATTGCAGATGAGAGCTTTATGAGTTCACGGAATTTATTTTAAGAAAAAAATATATATACATATGAGAAGAAGGTAAATGGAAGCCTCCTAGCCCCAGCTAGAAGTATTGTCTCTGCCTGTGGGTTTTCACCAAGACCTATTTGGGGGCACTGCAGGAATAACTATATAGGAAGCTTTTTTCCTAAAATGAAAGAACAGCAGACTCTTAGGATCCTTGCTGGGCAGAGGTTCTCTCACTGCTACCTTGGCTCTCCAAGGAACGGGCTTGTGCTAGACAGCTGCCCTACGTACAGCTGCCTCATTGAAAGGGCAGTTTTTCTTGCATGGGTTCTCTATATTCCCAGAGTATGTGGCACAGTCTGTTTATTGATATGATACCAGATGCCTCACAAGAACCCTTTCCTCTCATTTCACATTCTTACTTTAACGGCCTCCCGGACCTGATCCCTCTCTAACACAAAACTCACTGGGTAAGTGACTTTTTATGGCACCTGACCCACCCCAGAGACGAGGGCTGCCACAAGGTCTTTTTAGCCCAGCACAGGCCCAAGCCACCTGTAGTGCTTACTTTAACTTCTAAAGAAATTACGTCTCAGCATTATACGACAGGCAGAATGCAGAACATCTGCTTTTTTGTTTGAGTTTGGTGCCAAGGCTCAGGCTGTATCGGCAAATTCCCAAAAGTCTTTCCACTTGGCCTGGCCCTACTTCTGTCTTTCCTCTCTCAGCACACACTTCTGAAAGTAGGAGTGAAACCAGAGAGTACTTTCATGTCTTTCATCCTTGAAAGATTTTTATGTGCTTGCATTTTTTTTAATTTTAAAAATGCCTTTTCATTGATCTTAAGAGACTGCATTGGAGAATTTCAGGCTTTTGATAAATGCTTCTTCAAATTCTCTTCTCTAGTCTAGCCCTCCGTGGTCTTAGGTTAATATGGCCAGCCCTATACACATCACTAAACAGTGCTTTAGATAAACTGCTCAGGTTCATTTAACTCATTGAACTTGATGCACCTAACGGGTTCCCTCATTTTAAAGATTTGTTAGGCCAAGAAACGAGAGTATTCCTAATATCCCCAACCATGAAAAGCATCATGCTTTGCACTAAGTGTTAACAAGATCATTTTGTTCTCCAGCCTCTTCTTTTTAAAGGTGTTTGATGATGAAGTGAGGTCACTGATTGCCATTTGTGAACTGAAAAATATTCAATCGACTTTTGGGGTTCAGAGATAAAATATTTTTGCCCAAGTGGCTGGGGCTCTTCCGCTTTACAGATAAGAAGGCAAATATTCAGCACTAAAGGAGGCTAAACTGTTGATGAATGAGAGACTCCCTGACTGCTCAGATGAGCCTAGCCACACTGAAAGGGCACCTTCAGGTCAGGTTGGCTACCTCCTGTCTTTCCCATGCGAAGCGGACAACGCAGTTGTCTTTGGGCCTGTAGACCTCTTGGGTCCCGGGTGTGATAGAGTAAGGTATGGGGTTGTTCTTCTACTGGGATGCAGATTACTAAATGCTTCGGCGGTGAATTGCTAAGAGTAAATACGACTTCAGCCATCCGAGGCCACCTTCTGCAGCGAAAGGCTTTTGTGGAGGACATTTTATGGTCCCAAACACTTTTTGAATAGTGTGCCATTTAAAAATTCAGGCCAGAGCCTATTATAACCAACTCTCAGGATTTAGCATCTTCGGTTGTACTCGAATTTTGTTTTTATCCAATACCCATTAAATAAGTGGGCCACTTAGGAAGATTCAAAATCTTGGTTGTTACATGAAGTTTGTTATATTCATATTTCTTGTAAACAGTATCAAAATGTAGTATCTACGTGTTCATGTGTGAAAATTTTTACTCCACACAGGTGGTGTATCAGTAGAGTGGGGCGGGAAAAGAGATCTCTTCAGTTTCTCTCAGGCCCAAGGCTTTTGTGAAATGGGTCTGCCTCCAGTGACAGAGGATTTGGTGCTAGCGACCTTCAGATCTTTCTATCTGGAAATGTGCAGAGCGTCAGTTTCCCATGTTCTGAGGTAACTCTCAGCCAGATGTGAATGGGAGCCTACCAGCTGGCATAGAAGGGAATGGGTAGGAGGAACTGGGTGATGACTCCTTCAGCACTGTTCCTCTTCTATACTGCTGATATATCCCATGGTTCTGAGAGGCCTTGTCTCGCTCTGCCTGGAAGAGAGGCAGGGAGAGAAGGAAGTAACCCAAGTACTACTCATTCATCCTCGTCTATTGATTAAAGGGATAATTAATTTTGTTCAGGAGAGAGTTTGACAGATTTTGAAAATGGCTAAAGGCAAAAACAATCTTTTTTAGCGTTTTCTTCGCCTGTTGGAATTTTATAGAGTCAAAGTAGGCAGAATAAGAAAATAGGTCTTCACAGGGGCTGACCCTTAAAGAACTGTGGCATGGTTTTGGAGTTGTGGGGAAAAGAGTGGCCGAGCTGAGGAGTAATAATAGGAGAATAAAGGCTTGGGAAACGTGGAACAGAAAATGTCCTCTTTGAAACGGAAATTAAATCAGACACCACATGGTGGTGTCCTTGGCTATCACTGTACAGAATTAGAGTGTAAAACCATCTTCCCTTTGCATCTTGTTCCAGTTCTGTTCCCTTTCCTCTCTATTCTGCTTTAAGTTCATTTGTCAGGCTTTACCAGTGTATCAGGCATTGTGTAAAACACCTGGGTTAGCCATGCTGCTGGTACGGAGAAATTCCACACCGTGATAAAGCCTCCTTTAAGCTTGGAATTGGATAGGATTTAACCATTCTAGGCAACACCCCTGAAGGGCATACCTGACCTAGTGTTGGCTTTTTAAACGTATGCTTGTACGGTGGCGAAACTTTGTAAAAGAAGAATCCGAGAGAAGTTTGTGAGAATCCTACAAACCCAGGCCCATTCACTTTGCTCCAATTCTTTCTTGTCCCTTGGAGATCTGGGTCTGGGAGAAAAACTTTGAAAAGTGGCAGTATTCCATGTATGCTGTTAAAATGAAGTTAAGTTTGGAAAGAAGTGATACCTCTAGACTGGGTTTATATTAATCTGGGATATAAATTAAGAAGACATATTAACAGAATTCCCTGCTTTTAATTGGGGAAATAGGGCTTTAATAATTTTGACCTCAACTAAAAATGATATGCAATAGTCTATGTTTGTGTGTGTTTGAAATTCATTCTATTCTCAGAGATTTCTACATCCTCACATTCTAGTGATTTGGGGCATGGGCTTAGCAGCCGATGTACAGTGTACTCCTGCATTATTCCCATGCATCCTTGAAGCCCAGTTTCTGCTGTCTTCCACCAGGGGCTGCTGACTCCAGTTACCCATGGTATGGAGGACCTGGGAGGGTAGCAACTGGGGTCTTTCAAAACTCTGGATCTAAGCATATGTCTCTCCTTAAGTGCCAATCACAATTGGAGATGGAAGGACTGTGATTTCTGCAATGAACCCAGACTTTTAGAGTAAAAAGCCAAATCTTTTTTTAAATTATAAGAAAGAAGGAAAAAAGAGAAAAACTCAAGTCTTTTACTTAAAGAGTCCAATTCTTAGCAATGGAATCCTGGGATTCTAGTTTGGACTTTGTCTTGATTTGCTTTTCTTAATTGTGCTTTGAAGTGAATAAGCTTTATTACAAATTGATTTTTTATTAGTTTCAATATTAATTGGAGTTAACTTGAATTAATTGTATGTAGCACAGCACTTTTGCAGTAAGACGGGTGTGAAATATTAAACACTATGGATTTTGTAGGTGTCAGGTTAAATGGCCAATGGATACCTACATTAAGTAATATATTAGGTATTGGTGATCTTACTTCTCTGTTCCCCTCCACAAAACACTTACCCAACCCAGCTTGTGGATTTGGGACAGCCAAAGCTCACAGCTGTTGGTCAGTCCTAATCTATCCGTGGGTCTCACATATGAGACTTGTTTGAATTTTGGTAAATTGGAACATGCTGGTTGGTATTACATGGTAGCATTTTGAATGAGTGCAGCTCTGTGTCTGTCGGAAAGGAGAGAGATGACTATAATTTGAAGGGAGTTAAATATGTGAGTCCTCTTTTAAATGGTGCTTTTTGTAACCTTTAGTGCTGAGGTACAGAGCTGCTTTTCAATATTTCATAGAGGAGTGGATACAGGAGTGGATTTTAAAGCTGTTCTCCAAATGTAATTTGTCACCGGACTCTAACACACCTGGAAATTATATGACATGACACATACAGAAATGTGGGTTTTTTCCATAAAACTGTTTAATAAAATTACATACAGCAATAACATTTGAGTTATTTATTGATGACTGATTATATTATCAATGTCAGTTAATCTTGGTGTCTCAGGGCCTAAATAATGTGAACTGCAAAACAACCCATTTGAAAGAGATAAATCTTAGGTGTAGGGGACACAAATGATGTCCTTCTACCTATCACTTTTTCTCTTCTTTTTGTTTCAGGCTCTGCCAGCCTTAACTGTAGGAATGCAGACGTAGTCAGTGATTTGGTTTTCAGCGTTTTCTCTGAGCTGGTTGCACATTTAGCTATCATCCTGTACTGGATAAGCTGAGCGCTCAGACCAGTGATTCTTAGCCCTGGCTGCACATTCATATCACCCATGAAGACTCTCAACATGGATGCCAAGTCCATTTCCACCCTAGTTAAATGGACATCTCTGGTCTGGGGTCCCGGCATCTGCATTTTTTAAGTTCCCCCAGATAACGCTAATAGGCATCTAGGATTGAGGACTGCTGTCCTGGACCCTTCCTATTCTCTTTCTCGGTCAGATTGTATGCTTCATTGCATATGAAAACATTATTTACTTTATTCTGATAGCAGATCGTTCACCTCAGATGGCCTTGTTTAGGGCCATGATTATAATATAATTTGTTTCCATTGCATCATTTCACAAGGTTTCTACGTAACTGGCCTCTGGACTATCTTTTCCTAAAACAACCACGCTGTCATATATTTGCTGCTCTGAAGAGTCAACTGAGTTGAACTAAGGGAGAAAGCCCGACAGTGTAGAGTGTGAGAAGAACAGGGTGGTTGCTGAGGGCATGGAGGTGCA
This sequence comes from Leontopithecus rosalia, assembly GCA_028533165.1. Lineage (NCBI taxonomy): Eukaryota > Metazoa > Chordata > Mammalia > Primates > Cebidae > Leontopithecus > Leontopithecus rosalia. The sequence goes on along the minus strand of CM052667.1, from coordinate 41,470,264 downwards.
AGACAAGGACATGAAAGGAAGACCTTTGACAGTAGTGATCAACCAGAACAGTTCACCTGAAATCTCAACAACAGGTCAAGAGATTGCCTCCAAACTAGAGGTAGAGAGTGGGATACAGTATGAACTCAGCCTCTGGAAGAATGGTCTAAACATGTACCACAGTCACTGAAAACAAAATGGCACCAGAATTGCACCAGGGCCCAAACTTGCACTGAAATGCTTTTTTTTTTTTTCCAGTGATATCATCCACTACTTCCCTGGAAACTTCATTTTTGTTGTTGTTTTTTTCTGATAACTTTTTTTTAATTGCATTTTAGGTTTTGGGGTACATGTGCAGAACATGCAAGATAGTTGCATAGGTACACACGTGGCAGTGTGATTTGCTGCCTTCCTCCCCTTCACCCACATCTGGCATTTCTCCCCATGCCATCCCTCCCCAACTCCCCCGCCGCTGTCCCTCCCCTATTACCCGGAATAGACCCCAGTGTGTAGTGCTCCCCTCCCTGTGTCCATGTGTTCTCATTGTTCATCACCCGCCTATGAGTGAGAACATGCGGTATTTCATTTTCTGTTCTTGTGTCAGTTTGCTGAGAATGATGTTCTCTAGATTCATCCATGTCCCTACAAAGGACACGAACTCATCGTTTTTGATTGCTGCATAATATTCCATGGTGTATATGTGCCACATTTTCTGAGTCCAGTCTATCATCGATGGGCATTTGGGTTGGTTCCAGGTCTTTGCTATTGTAAACAGTGCTTCAGTGAACATTCGTGTGCATGTGTCCTTGTAGTAGAACGATTTATAGTCCTTTGGGTATATACCCAGTAAAGGGATTGCTGGGTCAAATGGAATTTCTATTTCTAGGTCCTTGAGGAAT
>CM052667.1:41371316-41468886 GCA_028533165.1 Leontopithecus rosalia | reverse complement strand
AAAAAAAAAAAAAATCTGGAGACAACAGATGCTGGAGAGGATGTGGAGAAATAGGAACATTTTTACACTGTTGGTGGAAGTGTAAATTAGTTCAACCATTGTGGAAGACAGTGTGGTGACTCCTCAAGGACTTAGAAATAGAAATTCCATTTGACCCAGCAATCCCATTACTGGGTATATATCCAAAGGATGATAAATTATTCTACTATATGGACACATGCACACGAATGTTCATTGCAGCACTGTTTACAATAGCAAAGACCTGGAACCAACCCAAATGCCCATCAATGATAGAGTGGACAGGGAAAATGTGGCATATATATATACCATGGAATACTATGCAGCCATCAAAAACGATGAGTTCGTGTCCTTTTTAGGGACATGGATGAATCTGGAAGCCATCATTCTCAGCAAACTGACACAAGAGCAGAAAATCAAACACTGCATGTTCTCACTCATAGGTGGGTGTTGAACAATGAGAACACATGGACACAGGGAGGGGAGTGTCACATGCTGGGCTCTGTCAGGGGGAAATAGGGGAGGGACAGTAGGGGGTGGGGCATTGGGGAGAGATAGCATGGGAAGAAAAGCCAGATATAGGTGAAGGGGAGGAAGGCAGCAAATCACACTGCCATGTGTGTACCTATGCAACAATCTTGCATGTTCTTCACATGTACCCCGAAACCTAAAATGCAATTTAAAAAAAAGAAGAGAAAAATAAATTATCCTTCAACAAAGTGAAAAAATAAAAGCAAACACAATGCACGTCATTTTGGAGACCAATACAGGTGGTTGATATCCTTTGGAATGTAATAAGTTTATCTCTTTTTTTGAGAGAGAGAGAAAGTGTCTCACTGTGTCGCTTAGGCTGGAGTGCAGTGGTATGATCTCGGCTCGCATGCTTCAAGTGATTCTTGAGCCTCAGCCTCCCAAGTAGCTGGAATCACAGGTGTGAGTCACCGCACTCAGCTAGTTTTTGTATTTTTAGTAGAGATGGGCTTTTGCCATGTTGGCCAGGCTGGTGTCAAACTTCTGACCTGAAGTGATCCACCCCCTTTAGCCTCCCAAAGTGCTGGGATTATAGACATGAGCCACCGCTCCCAGTTTAACTATTATTTAAGTAAACAGTATTTTAATACTGTTTCTAAAAAGTTGCAGAGCTGGATGTGCCTATTAAAACAATTGGAATTTAAAACAGTAAATGAAAGACAACTGAGTTGCAGGTGCACTCTGCTCTCTTCCAAAGGTGGGACTTTGGAATTCTCAAGGGAAGGAAAAGTTCAAAGCAAACGAGGTAGCCAGATTTTTTTTCTCTTTTTTTTGAGACAGAGTTTCTCTCGTTACCCAGGCTGGAGTGCAATGGCGCAACCTCAGCTCACCGCAACCTCCGCCTCCTGGGTTCAAGCAATTCTCCTGCCTAAGCCTCCTGAGTAGCTGGGATTACAGGCACTCGCCACCATGCCCAGCTAAGTTTTTGTATTTTTAGTAGAGACGGGGTTTCACCATGTTGACCAGGATGGTCTCAATCTCTTGACCTCGTGATCCACCCGGCTCAGCCTCCAAAAGTGCTGGGATTACAGGCCTGGGCCACCGCACCCAGCCGCCAGATTTTATATTCTATTTAAGTGCTAGGATGGTCAGAGAATTACCTAAAGTGAACCAGAATTAAAAAAAAAAAAAAAGATTAGAGAAGATTGAAAAGAGGGACTCCTGGAAGGGATTTTCAGCAGATAATTCTAGCTCATTTACCTACTAATACGGACCATAAGCAAGCCCTGCATTTTCCAACCCCTGCAGGTTTTCTAACGTTTGTGATTTTGTTACCCTTCAGATCGTTTCACTCTTCTGGACAGCAGCAAAACTCATTCCATGAAAATGGTCTCTGGGCCATTTACATAGACAACAGAAAAGGAAAAATCATTTCTGTGTCCCATTTTGCTGCCAGCCTAAGGCAAGACGAACCTTCATAAAGCCCGAAGTAAAGGCTGCTAAGAAAGGATCAGCAGGCTAGCAGACGTAATCGCTGTCAAGTCCATCATAGTCCCTGACACAACACAAAGTGTCGCATGTACCTAGCTGCAGGGAGGGTTTCAAGTACTGAGTGACCAGGAGATATACCTGGAACCTCCAGAGCCCTCCGATGTCATCAGTCCTCTCAAAGCAGACAGGTTCCAAGCCTTCTTCTAGGCAGCACTTGATGGAAGAGAGCCCACTCACTCCTCCTCCAATCACAGCAATTCTTTTTTTAGTCATGGTCTCCAGAGATCTTCACGTGTGGGTCAGCCCCGCCTGTCCTAGAGAAGGGATGACAAAGGACAAAAAGCACACATCGGTCAACATTTTTCAAGGAAGACCTTGGCCATGGCATTCGAATAAATTCTGTACAAGAGGTGCTTTGGGAGGACAGATTCAACGGTCCTTTGCACCCTAGGGAATCCCTCTGCTGGCGTGGGGCAGCCCTGCACCTGCAAGCCCAGAGGTGAGAGTGCTCTGCTGCGGTCCCAGATCTCGCCGCCTTTCCTGAAGAGCCAGGCAGAGCCTTCAGCTGCTATCCGGAGGCGACTAGACTCTTGAGTGTCGTCAAATAAAGATAAACCAACAAGGTACAAACAACAGCGAGAGTCAATGGGCGGGGCTTAGCGCTCCGCCTCCGTTCAGCGCCCACTCTCCCGCCCACTCCGCGGCACCCGTTCTCCCTGCCTCGATGGGAATAAAACGTGGGCTGAAGCTGCTTTGGGCAAACAGATTAATCCTGCAACTTCTCGATTGCCTGCACTCCCAGCTACTTTCTCCGAAAACAAAGTGTCCCCTAGCCTCCTCTGCGCCCGCCTCTGCCTCCACTTTTAACTTCCTGGTTTTTGTCTTAAAGTGACAAACTGCCAACAACCCCAAAGCAACTACTGCTCCAAATGCTTAAGTGAACACCTCCCCTTCAGGTGATCTGTTCATCCCTTCCGCACCGGGCAGGCCTATACCTCTCTCCTCCCCTTCTCACAATCTGGATCTAAGAATCTGCACTTTCGGCAGAAATTTACCTTTAAATCCCCATGCACTGAACTGAGTGCGGGGGTGGGGATGAGGGTGGCGTGGGGGCTATAGTGAGGAATACATTGTTTCCTACTCAGAGGACCTTACAGTTTAGTGGAGGAGAACAAAACATAAAAAGATAATTTCAATGAAATAAAAGTATTTTTAATAGTGCTTTCACACAGTTTTGTGAGTAACCAAATATACAAATTATCCACTTCCAAAATGCAACTTTTCAAATATTAAGTCCTGTAGAACCACCAATATAACAGATATAAGATTTCAGGCACTAGGTTAGAACAAGGGCCCATCCAGCCCGAGGTTCTATTTGGCGGACGGGAGGGGTTGTAAGAGGCCTGGATTGTGGTTCATGCCTCGGATCCTTGCTCACCTTCTACCACTCCTTGAGTCAATTTTGCTCCTCTAATCTGCACCTGCTTATCTTGGGCTTTTACATGAGAGACAATTGCTATTTTGTTTGAGCCACTGCATTTTAAAATTGTATTTATGTGTAACAACTTAGCAGACTCGAATTAACATTTCACACAGTTATGTGAGTAACTAACTGTTACTTAGAGTAACATTAATATTAATTAATAGTAATGTTAATTAGAGTAACATAACTAATGTTAATTAGAGTTTGGGAACTGTCAAACTTTTTTTTTGAAACAGGGTCTCGCTCTGGCACTCAGGCTGGAGTGCAGTGGTGCAGTCATGGCTCACTGCAGCCTCTGACTCCTCTGATCGTCCCACCTCAGCCTCCTGAGTAGGAACTACAGCTGTGTGCCACCACACCTGGTAATTTTTGTATTTTTGGTAGAAATGAGGCGTCACTATGTTGACCAAGCTGGTCTTGAACTCCTGGGCTCAAGTGATCCACGTGCCGTGGCCTCCCAAAGTGCTGGGATTACAGCATGAGCCACGAAGGCCAGCCTGTAAAATGTTTTAAAGATGAATATCTTTCACAAAGCATTCGGATATAAATGTAAATTTATACTAAAATAGTATCTTTTACAAATAAAATTCTGAAAAGAGTGTTTCAATACAACCATTTTATATGCTGGAAGTTAACTTAAAAATAAATTATTTGTGAATTGGATACTTTTGAATGCACTAGAGGAAATGCCTAAAGGAAAATATGAATACTTTTATAAACTGAGTATTTTAATCTCCTCCTACTGAATCAGTTTTACAAATTCAAAATAATGCAATAATTTACTTTTAAAATCTAGTTGACAATGTAATTTTATTTTAATGTCTCCCTGCTTCAATCGTGTCCTATAATTTAATTACTTTTAAATTTAGCAAATATGTTTTGTGTGGTTTTAAAATTACTTACACGATGTTTTCAGCCTTGTCTAAAATTTTCCCTGTCTTGGCTAGCTGACAATTTGCAAGTGAGTCAATCTCGTCATTGAGCAAGAATTTGATATACCCAAATTAATATAGACTCAACTCAATTATTCCTGCTATTAGAAGAGAGCAATATTACAAGCGAGAGATAACAATGACTAATTCCAAGATAATATGTGAGGCTTTTTAAGGAGTGTGTGTGTATGGATGCACATACATGTGGAATTGGGTTCTCAGAGTCTCTGCAAAGGTCCAACCCAGGAAGAGCTTTCAAACAATATAGTCTCATGTCTACTCCGATGCTCTCCTGTTTTCCAATTCTTTCCATTACGTTTGCATTTTGCCTGCATTCATTCAGCAAATATTCTCTTTTGGAGGCCACTTTTAAATGGCATCTTTATAAGATAGAATAGGCTTGGATCTTTTCGGAAGGAGAGCTTCCAAGGGACGGTGCCTGTCAAGCATGGGATTGTGACATGAGTGAGAAATACACTTTTGCTGAATTAAAATGCGGAGAGCTATTTGTTCAGTAGTAAAGCCTTAATAAGTCAATCCTGACTAGTGCAGGAGAAGTTTCTAGCACAGCATCCATTCTATGCCTGCTATGTGCTAAGTACTTGGTTACCCAGAGAGAAGGAAGGGAAAATGCGTATCTAAAAAAAGATGAGGAGATAAATCGCAGACACTGTGGCGGGCTGAAAACATGGTCCCCAAAGATATGCATGTCCTAAATCACAGAACCTATGGATCTCATGATACATGTAAAGTGTCCACACCATGGCCTGGCATGTAGTTGGAGCTCAACAAGTAGTAGTTGGCATTAATCGTAAAAAATTATTTTGTTTTCTAACTTAAACATGTTTTCACTAATTTATTTTTAATTAACAAATAACAATGTCTATATTTATGGAGTAATTGTGAAAAATTTGAAATGACTTCAGTGTTCATCAAGACAGGGAAGAACTATATTACATATACATGTGTGTATATATATATGTGTGTGTGTGTGTGTGTGTGTGTGTGTGTATATATATATATTTAATGAGATGAATTTATACTGACATAAAAAAATTAGCAAAGATTTTAACTAGCATAGCCCTTATTTCATTTGTATACTTTCCATGGCAGATGGTAGGAACAATTTGGGCAAGCCCATTTAAAGCTTCAACTTATATACTAAGGTAAATCACATCTATTCACATTCCATCAGCCAAAGAAAATCACAGGGGTTCTTCCTTTTAGGAGGCACTGAAAGTCACATGACTAAGGGCATGAATGTATAACTATCTTATGGGGATAAAGTAGATCGTTAGGGACACTAATACAATCTATCAAAGCTGGCTAGAGCCCACCATGGAGTAGATATCCCACACTGTGTGTGTGTGTGTGTGTATTTGTTTACCTTCATGACCCGTATCTGTGGGCCACACATATGGGAAAACACTACGCCTGCAGACACCCCCACCAAATGAGATTACCATGGAACCTCAACAATGAGGGTAACCCCAAATTTCTTAAGTCTCTACTAATGAGATGCAGATACTTGAGTAATACCCAGGCTCGTTTCCAAGTAAAGTTTTTTGGTCCTTCATAATACCTTGGACATTCAAATTTGTATTTAGTTTCCTGTGGAAAAAAAGTTTAACTTTCACAACAGCATTACAGAATAACTACAAATTATCCTCATAATTTACTATGCATCATAGGCCCTTCAGAAGCACTCTGATTGTTAAAACCCTCTAATTAGGAAGACCAATTGTGCATGGCATTTTTGAGCAGTTTGAGGGGATAGAGGTGGGGGGGAACTCCCTTGAATCAAAGTTACAACTGTGCCTCAGTTCCTCTCTTCTTCTCTTTCTCTCCTCCTCTCTTTTCTCCTCCTTCTTGTCTGCAATGTGGTGAGCATGGCACGTGTTTCAGCCCTGTTTGTGTTACAACTCTTTTAGCTCCAACATTTGGTAGGTCCTGAGTTCGTGTTCTGCGTTTGGGAGGAATGATCTAAGTGGACAAGTGGAGAGTGAGCAAGGTAAAGCAGAAGTTTATTGAATGACAGGACAGCTCAGAGGAGACCCACATTGGGTAGCTCCTCTCCACAGGCAGCTTGTCCCATTGAGTGTTCAGCTCTCAGCAGAGAGGAAACCCTGAAGTAGGTAGCTTCTCTCTGCAGCTGGTTGTCTCGACATCTGCTCAGCTCTCAACAGAGAGGAGACCCTGGAGTGAGAAGCTCCTTTTCACAGCTGGAAGGTCATCATCTTCTCAGCTCTCAGCAGAGGAGAGACCCTGGGGTCGGTAGCTCCTCTCCACAGCTGTCATCTCAAGTCTGGCTGAGTCTGGGGCTTTTATGGGCCTCAGAGGAGAGGAAGTGTGCACCAATTGGTCCAGGGGCACCCATTAAAAAACACAAATTCTCACTCTGATCTTTAGGACCAGCAGGTCAGCCTCCAGGCTTCAGACCCTCCCCAGCTTGAGGGTGGGTCTTCACTGGGGACCTGCCCCCTTCCACCCAGGAGCCTGCCTCCTGCTGCCATTCATGGCACCCAGACTGCTTGTGCAAAGGGACACCTGAAGGCCAGCTCCAAGGTTAAGCTGCCCTTAGCACCCCCTCAGGCTCCCTCCTGTGCTGGCACCCAAAGTCCAGAGGGGGCCAAAGCCACGTGTCAGCACTGCCCAGAGTGTACACACACCCAGCCAGGCTGCAACAGTGCCCAGGCTCAGCCCCAATCTTGCTCCAGGAATGCAGCAGGTGCTGGGATCAGGGAGAGGCCAGGCAGTGGGAACAGACAACTCTGAGTGTGTGGGAGCAAGGTGGGACTTCCAGGACCTCCAAGAGTGCAGAGATGCCCAGGTCTAGAGCTCTGGCTTGGGCAGCAGTAGCTGTACCCAGGAGGGTGAGACTCCTGCCTGCTCCAAGCCCCCCAAAACACAGGGAGGCCCAGTTGGTGGACATGACTTGGACAGCTGCAGCTGTGCCCAAGAGGGTGAGACTCCTGCCTGCTCTCAGCCCCAAAGAGCACAGGGATGCCCAGGTCTGCACCTGCAGCTAGTTAGCTATAGCTGCGCCTGGTAACAGGGAGCTCCTGCCCTGCCAACTCAGAAGGGGCCAGGGCTTCCACCTGTTCCTGGTTCCCCCTGGCTCCATGGAGCTGGCAGCCCTGGTGTGCCACTCGCACTGAAGCTAGCATAATGAGAGCAGCTCTTCTAGACAGGCCATCACTGCTATCAATATGTCACAAAAGTTCAATTTCAAGAGTTAGCAAACTCAAAAGCTTTCAGGGACTAGCTAGATAGATTGCATAAATGTTATACTGCTGGCTGGAGAACATAGAATGAAATTGCATGTGACCAACGTGATGGCATGGCATGACAATCAAAAGGCAGCTAGTTAAAAAGGAAAACACTGTCCTTTCTTTTTTTGTTTTAGGCAGAGTCTCACTCCGTCACCAGGCACCAGGCTGGAGTGCAGTGGCGCGACCTCGGCTCACTGCAACTTCTGCCTCCTGGGTTCAAGCAATTCTCCTGCCTCAGCCTCCCGAGTATCTGGGACTACAGGCGTGTGCCACCACGCCCAGCTAATTTTTTTGTATTTTTAGTAGAGACGGGGTTTCACCAAGTTGGCCAGGATGGTCTCAATCTCTTGACCTCGTGATCTGCCCGACTTGGCCTCCCAAAGTGCTGGGATTACAGGCGTAAGCCACCGTGCCTGGCCAACACTGTCCTTTCAAGCAAAAAGACTGAGGGCAAATTTTGACATATAGATACCTATAATTTCTAAACTATGTTCTCAAATATTTACTTGATAATATTCCTGTTTCATGACCTTACCTTTCATAGTAAAGGGGAGTGGTAATTATCTGAGGTGATTAGGCAAGAGTCCTATGAAGCCAACTCACTTTGTTTCTATACTTCTATACTTCGGTGTATTTTTCCTGGCTTTCTGGGTTCTAAATTTATTACCTGTTATTTCACGACAAAGAGGTATAACGACATCAAAAGTCAAAATATAGTTTTTCATTTATTGAAAGGAAGAAAACCCAAGTCTTTTTGATCCCAGCACAAACATTTTCTAGCCATGGACACTGACTGAACTCTAACCTAAGCCCAGTGTTCCAAGTTCATTTACGCAAGAGGTCTGAATAAAAGTTCACTTTCAGTCACAGCTTTTATCCGAGTTCCATATCTGACTCACTAGGTGTTTCTAACTGGTGCCCCGATATTACCTAACAGAGCAAACACAACTTGTTTCTAATTTGTGCTCAGTCATGCTTGTTTTGGTAACGTTTTCACATGCTAAAACTTTTTTGACAGTGTGACTTGGTTACCTTTAATCTTAAGTTGCTGTTGCCAGAGGACATATCCGTTCTGTGGAGGAGTAAAACAAAGAATTAACAGGAGCATCATTATTGTAAAACCTGAACAATGAGTGAGAAAAGAGTTGAAGCTAAACTTTATTCTGGCAGTTAATGTTGACTTGCCAGAAAACATTTGACCAGCTTCCTAAACTTTCTGTGCCTTGGTTTGCCCAGCTGTGAAATGTACTCTCTATACTTCAAAGTTATAACAATCACATGCCCTAGATTTTAGAATTGCTCCACTGACACCTTAAACATTCAGCAATATTTATTGAGTGCCTACTTTTTGTCCAGCATTGTTTGTACAAATCCAACACATCCTAAAGGTGAGTTCCTCTTTCCTTCTTCAAACCAGCTTTTGTCTCCACTGTTTTCCATCTCAGTGATGACATCCCCATCCATCCAGTTATCCAAAGCGGAAAAACTGGGAGTCAACTTCAACTCCTCTCTCTCTCCTTCAGCCCTACATCTGATTAGTGGCCAAGTCCTTTTTAAGCGTACCCCTACTCATTTTTAAAATCTCTTACTCTCTTGCTAATCCTGCCTGAATGTCTTCGCACTTGTCTCTCTGACTTAAACATTTTTTCTCCAGTTTCACAAAGCTGGCTTCTCATCATTCGGATCTTAGCTCCAATGTCATCTTTTTGGTGATACTCCCTTCAGTCCATTCTATCCAGAGCTGCTCCCCAGCCTCACAATCTCATTACCCTGTCTTACTATCTTATTAGCACTACATTACTTGATAACTTATTTGTATTCCTCCCTTTCTTTGGATTTCTTCATCAGCAGAATCTGAACTCTGTAAGTGCAGGGACCTTATCTGTCTTGTTTACCCCTGTCTAGACACTGGGGATATGACCAGTAAAATCACTCTTTATTGTACTTGTCTGGCAAAAATCCAACCATGGCAAAATGTAATTCTCTAACTTTTTCCCACTTACCCAATAGTATCATGCTAATTGGCCTAATGATGATAAATCTCAAGCGATCATCATTGCTGCTTGCCAATGTTACCGTGTTTCTCTAGACAATTGACTGTCCACTCCCCTCGCAATTATCCTCCTTAAGCCTCTAAAACCCCCTTCTTTCTCTTCAAGCTCACCTGATGATGTTGCTTTTTTATTTCACCTGGACAATAGCAACAACTGGGAGAGATCTTCCATGTGTTCTCACCACCACCTCTGTTTATATCTGGTGCCTTCTGCTTGTTTTGGATGAGCTGTCTATGCCAATCCTGCTATGTGTATTAGATCCCTCCTTCTTTCACTCAGGGACATCACTCTTATTTGATCAGTTTTTCTCTTTACTGGATCATTCCTATCAGTATTCAACATGCTTGACTATCCCCTATCGTTACTACTTCCAGTTTTCTGCTCCTTTTTTTCCCCTGCAAAACATTTTTTTCTTTCCTTTGGAGACAGGGTCTTACTCTGGAGTGCAGTAGTGTGATTACAGCTCTCCGCAGCCTCGGTTTCCCAGACTCAGGCGATTCTCCTACCTCAGTCTCCCAAGTAGCTGGGACTATAGATGCATGCCACCATGCTTGGCTAAATTATTGTATTTTTACAAAAATTTAGAGATGGGTTTTTCCATGTTACTTGGGCTGGGTCTTGAACTCCTGGGCTCAAGTGATCCACCTGCCTCAGCCTCCCAAACTGCTGGGACTTCAGGCATGAGCCATCACACCAAGCCAGCAAAACCCTTAAAAGAGGTATGAGACATCCTGTCTTTCTTTCCTACCATTCTATTTTTCAATCCACTAAAATCAGGCTTTTGACTCCAGCAATACATAGAAATTGTTCTTGTCAAGATCATCAGTGACATCATACTACCTACTCTAGTGGTTATTTCTCTACTCCACCTCTCAGCTGCATTTGACACAGACAACCACACTCTTCTTGAAATTGCTCTTCATTTGGCCTCAGGAATACCATGGCTCTTAGCTCTCATTCTGTGCCATTGGCTACTCTTCTTAGTCCTTTCTGCTGCTTCCTCCTCCTCTTCTCGACATCTAAATATTAGCTGTCCAAGTTTTAGTCTTTTACAGCTCCAGTCATCCCCTAGGGGGTTCCATCCAGACCCAAAGCTTCAGTCTCATCCTAAAATCATGACTTCCATTTTATACATTCAGTTCGAACCTCTTCTCTTAACGCCAGACTTGTTTATCCAACCATCTATTCACAATTTCTACTTGGTTGTTGAATAACCATTTCATATTATCTTGTCCAAAAATGAATTTTTTTTTCTTAAAAAGGAACGCTTTATGTTTCCCAAACCTTCTCATTCTCAATCTTCCTCTCTCCAGGCTTCTTCATTCCACCGGTTGCTCGGCCCTCATCATCGAAGCCATCTTTGGCTTTTCCATTTCTTCCAGATGCTCAGTGAATCCTATCAGCTCTACCCTTGCAACATACCTAGTTTCAGATCACTACTCACCACTCCACCATCACGATGCTGGCCCCAAAACTATCAACTCTTGCCCAGACTACCGCAGTAGTTTCCAAACTGGCCTCCTTGTTTCCATCCTGCTCATCTATAGATCTTTTCATGCAGTATCCAGAGCAGAACTTCTATGTGTCACCTCACTGGCAGACCTGGAGTCTCTCAGCTACCTTTCTTAGCTGTATTTTAGGTATACCTAAGCAGTATCACAACAGTCTACTTAGCTTATAGCTAGGACTCTGTCATCTGGTATTCTGTGACAACAAATGTACTTTATTTTATTTATTTATTTAATTTTAATTTTAATTTTAATTTTTTTTGAAAGAAAAAAGGAGAGAAGGAGAGGAAGAAAGAGGAAGAAAAAGAGGGAGAGAGAACAGGAATATTGCTTTATTCTAAGAATGGTTATTAATAATGGCTGATCAATATTTTATGTACTGAAAGTGGAGAATGTATATTTTGGGTATTTAAAGTGGAGAGCGCTATAAATATTTATTAAGTTTACTTGTTCCGGATCTGAATTCAAGTCCTGGATATCCTTATTAATTTTCTGACTCGTTGAGTCTAAATATCTTTATGGGTCTTATGTATCTGGGTGTTAGGATCGTTAGCTCTTATTGTTGCATTGATCCTTTTACCACTGTATCTTTATTGCTTTGAAATCTATTTTATAAAATGCGAGAATTGCAACTCCTGCTTTTTGTTTATTTCTTTATTTTTGCTCTCCATTTGGTTGGTAAATCTTTTTCCAACCCTTTGTTTTGAGTCTTTGTGTATCTTTGGATATAAAATGGGTTTGGATGTAGTATACCATTAGGTTTTGGCTGTATCTCTTAATTGGGGGATTTAGTCGATTTAAATTTAGGGTTACTGCCATTTGATGTTAACTGGCTATTTTCCATTCGTTGATGTAAATTCTTTTTTATGTTGATGTTCTTTAGTTTTTAGTCTATTTTTAGAAAGGCTGCTACTGGTTGTTCCTTTCTGTGTATAATGCTTCTTTCAGAAGTTCTTGTACAGCCAACAAATGTGCTTTAAGTGAAAAATAATAAGTAGGCTTGTATTCAAGTGGCAAGTGGTCAATATGGCTGCTTTAGCAGATAAGTCTACTGGTAGAATCTAGAGGGGAGGAAATAAATCAAACATGGAGACTAAGATGCAAAAGCCACTCATGAGCAGCCACGTAGGACAGAGGTCCCTCTGGAGAAGCCACCAAAGGATGTAAATCTGTCTTCAGATTTGTTTTAACATCCAAGCAGGAAAGCTGCTGTACAAAATTACTATTGCCCCATTATGTGACTCCTTTACTTTTAGCACTAATGCTACCTGATTTTTATTTGTTTATTGCTTATCTCCTTCTTTTAAAATATATGCTCCATGACATTAGTGATCTCTATCATAACCACGTACTATGTGCCAAGCACATTTTCTTCTTCCTTTTTTTTTTTGTAGACGGAGTTTCACTCTTGTTGCCCAGTCAGGAGTGCAATGCCGTGATCTTGGCTCACCGCAACCTCCACCTCCCGGATTCAGGCGATTCTCCTGCCTCAGACTCTCCAGTAGCTGGGATTACAGACATGCACCACCACGCTCATTTAATTTTGTAGTTTTAGTAGAGACAGGGTTTCTCCATGATGGTCAGGTTGGTCTCAAACTCCTGACCTCAGGTGATCTGCCGGCCTTGGCCTCCCAAAGTGCTGGGATTACAGGTGTGAGCCACTGCGCCCAGCCCCTAACAGGCACTCTTTGTGGTGCTGATCAGTGACCTCTATCATAACCACGTACTATGTGCCAAGCACTCTTTATGGTATCAGTGCCAAGCACTCTTTATGGATACCATAAAGAGTGGTATCAGTGCCAAGAACCCTTCATCAATACCATGGTCTTTATGGATACCATAAAGTGCTTGGCCCTGATACCATAAAGAGTGCTTGGTACATAATGCGTGGTTATGATAGGTATCAGTACCATAAAGACTGCTTGGCACATAGTACGTGGTTATGATAGGTATCAGTACCATAGAGTGCTTGGCACGTAGTACGTGGTTCTGTCAGTATTTATGGATGGCTCAAGACACAAAAGTAGTTTTATAAAACAGTGCTTTGCTTGAGTTTTTATGAATAAACCAATCTGAAGTCATCTCTTTTGTGGCTTAGAACGAATTTCTCCCTTTTATCTTAGGAGAAGACGAGAATAAGGGAGTATGCAACTTTAACATGAGTTTATCAAAGAAGGAAGCACCAAGATTATTAACCTAAATAAGAATACTATTCTAATGATATTAGCTAGAGAGTAATATTGTTCCTGTTTCAGAATTGCCAATTACCATTCCAAGTCACCGTATCTTCATTTATAATGTGGGGACAATTATAATACCTAATTATTGGTTATTGTGAGGGTTAAACAAGAAAATATACTTAAAGCTCTGAGGATATCACCTAGAACTTCATCAACAAATGTACCTATTTTGTTATTATCATCTTCATATTAGTGGTGCATTACATCACAAATCCACTCAAAGCTGATGCTGAGTCACAGTGACCCCCTAACTGAACACATTGCATCAATCTGCTCCCCGTAATGTACTCGAGATACCCACTGCAGCAATGACGTCTTTGGTGATTTTAATTTACTACTATTCACACGTTCCCAATTTTGGCCTTCAGGTCACGGGGAATAAGAAAGGGATTTCGGCAGGGCGCGGTGGCTCACGCCTGTAATCCCAACACATTGGGAGACCGAGGCGGATGGATTGCGAGGTCAAGAAGTCGAGACCATTCTGGCCAACATGGTGAAACCCCGTCTCTACTAAAAATACAAAAATTAGCCGGGCGTTTGGCATGCGCCTGTGGTCCCAGCTACTCGGGAGGCTGAGGCGGAAGAATCGCTTGAACCCAGTAGACGGAGGTTGCAGTGAGCCGAGACTGCGCTACTGTGCTCCAGCCTGGCGACAAAGCAAGACTCTGTCTCAAAATAAATAAATAAATGAATAAAAGAACGGGACTTCACGGTCTAAACCAGTTTATCACTATGTAAACCGAACAGGTACGGTTTGAGCTTCTCGTGAATCACTGGAGCGCACGGACAAACTCTTACCCACTTTTACAACCCCCAGCGGAGTATCTGACACGTGACAGTCGATGTTGAGTAAATAATAAATGCATGATGAGCACATGCCGCCACCGTGACGGTCAGTTCAGGCAATCGGACGCCCAGCGCTTCAGAAGCACACCTGGTGAGAAGTGGGAGGCCCTTCCACGCTCCGCGCTGCAAGAACTGCCTGAGCCGGAGGCCAACTGCCCCAGCTGCGCTGCAGACGTCGAGACAGGACGCGCCCTCTGGCGGCGCCTCGCTCGCAGGCTGGCCCCCGCCCACCCCGCCCGCCGCCCCGCCCGCCGCCCCGCCCGCCGCCCCGCCCGCCGCCCCGCCCGCCGCCCCGCCCGCCGCCCCGCCCGCCGCCCCGCCCGCCGCCCCGCCCGCCGCCCCGCCCGCCGCCCCGCCCGCCGCCCCGCCCGCCGCCCCGCCCTCCCCAGCGCGCCCCCGCCCGTCGGGAGAGCCTGAGGCAAAGGCGCGCAGGCCCGCGCGGGGCGGGGCCTCTCCCGGCCCGATGGAGGGCACTGCGGGTCGTGGGGGCCAAGCGCCCGGCTTCTTACTTAGGTTTCAGACTGAAGGCCGAGCCGAGGCGGTGCGGGCGCGGGTGCAGGAGCAAGATTTACAGCAATGGGGGCTGACAGGTGAGCAGGCTCCGGGCGGGCTTCGCCCAGGCGGACCAACCCGTTGGGGCCGCCTCTCGCGGGCCGGGGGCGCAGCAGGGGGCCGCCCGGTGAGTTGTTTACCAGCCGGCGACAGGGCTTGCCTGCGTTCCTGCCGTGGGCGGGGAGAAACCGCGCCCGGGCTGCGTGGCCGCGGCCCCTGTCTGCGCGGCGCGCGGCCCAGCGAACGCGGAATGAACGTGGTCGGGTCGGGCCTGTGGAAGGGGAAACGTGGTGAGGACAGCGCCCCCTGCAGGCCTCCCAGGAACAGTCGGAAGGCCGGGCGCACCAGGGATGTAAGTTTCGAGTTGCCGTACGGTGAGGTTGGGTCCTCGCCTGTGGGGTTTATTGGTTGCTTTTGTAAAACGCTCAACGCATCTCCCAGCCTCATCTTCTCCGTTCACTGTGCGCTCGCGGTTACTGGAGATTTCGCCGCTGATGAATTCTTCCCCAATCGAGTTACGTGCGGTAGTGAGCGGACTAGCTAAGTTTGTCCGCTCACTACCCCACGTAACTCGATTTATTGACACTGGCCCTTTCGGAGAGTCTGAAAGCGCGAACCTTGCACTACCCCCGGCCCTGCCGCTGCGCGGCTGACACGTGCTTCCTGCAGCCCCGAGACTCCGCTCTACTCCCGGGTCTGCGCTGACTCCCCACTGAACCCCCAGTCCCCCCCGCCCAGCCTCGTTCTCCTTATTTGCAAAGTGGGGAACGTAGTGCGGGCCTTGACTGTATTAACAGAATCGTGCATCAGTAGTAATCATACAGTCGTTTAATTCATGACTTTCTGAATGCTCCTGGGAGCGTATTCTTAGGTATTGGCTACAGAGATGAGAAACAAATATGCAGCCTTCCTACCTAGAGTTTTGGACTAGTGAGTGAGAGTTCATTTAAAAGTATAAATTATGATTTATTTAAGTGCTCAATACCACGAAAGAGTGAGGTTTGACATTCTAGGAATGAAGCAAAAGGTACAGTTCTGTGTTTAACTTAGAAGAGAGAAGGATGAAGTTGAGTGGAGAGAATGCAGACGTGAAAAAGAGAGCCCTCTCTCCTTGATTCCCGGAGTCTAAGAATGTGTCCGTGGCTGTAAAGGAGTATGTATCCAATTTAAGTTTGAGCTTTAGACTGGTCTTTTTATGTTTGACTTTATCCTGACTAAAGTTTGTTTGTGTGTTTGCCTATTTCTTTGCAAGTGTTAGGAATGGTTCTTTAAGAACTTGCGTGAGAGAAAGCTCAGAAAAGTGTGCCAGTTGATACTTAGCTGTAGGTAACAGCCAGGAGAAACGTACATATATGGGCGGGTGTTTTAGTAAAAATGAGACGAGTTGCAAGTTTGAATGGATGGAGTGGAGTGAGTAAATGCAGAATTAAGTAGGCAAATGTGGCAACTGGTTTATATTGGTTGTGGAGAGAAAGAAAAATAGAAAAGCATAGTCAAAGAAATAGCTACTGAATATTGTAACTTGTAAATCCTGTATCTGTTTACCAGAATAAATTAATATTATGAGGAATATTCTTCATGAATTGGTTACAAAAATTCTTATTGCTTTTTTTTCTTTTGGTTACAGAAATAGTACATATTCTCTGTAAAACATTTAGGGAAATAGCCAATGCATAAAGAAAATAAATTTGAATCTCCATAATCTCT
This sequence comes from Leontopithecus rosalia, assembly GCA_028533165.1. Taxonomy (NCBI): domain Eukaryota; kingdom Metazoa; phylum Chordata; class Mammalia; order Primates; family Cebidae; genus Leontopithecus; species Leontopithecus rosalia. The sequence goes on along the minus strand of CM052667.1, from coordinate 41,452,312 downwards.
TTACTGTTATCATGTTCTCAATATCCTTATAACCAAATATTTATTATAGCTTTGGATTTTTAATTCCGGAAAGGTAGCCTTTCTAGAATAAAAAGTATGCAAAACTTTTGCTTATTTCTCCAAATTTGTGTCATATAAAAGTTTTACATTTTGGCTGAAATTTATCAATTTATCATTTTTTTCTCTTGTGGATAGTTTTTTTTGTTGTTGTTTGGTGTCAAATAGAAGAACTCATTGGCCGGGCGCGGTGGCTCACACCTGTAATCCCAGCACTTTGGGAGGCCGAGGCAGGTGGTTCACCAGGTCAAGAGATCGAGACCATCCTGGCCATGGTGAAACCCCGTCTCTACTAAAAATACAAAAATTAGCTGGGCGTGGTGGCACGCGCCTGTGGTCCCAGCTACTCTGGAGGCTGAGGCAGGAGAGTTGCCTTAACCCAGGCGGAGGTTGCAGTGAGCTGAGATTGCGCCTCTGCAAGGCGCAATCTGTCACCAGCCTGGTGACAAGTAAGACTCCGTCTCAAAACAACAACCAAAACTCATTGCCTACTCCCAGATCCTAAAGAGTTTTTTTCTAAGTTTTACAGTTTTGTATTTAAGTCCGTGATCTACTTTTTTTGTACCACAAATTTTGATATGTTGTATTTTCATATTTTATTTAGTTCAGTGTATTTACTTCCCTGGAGACTTCCTCTTTTGATGGACTGTTGAGAAGTGTGTTGTCTAGGTTCCAAGTGTTGAGAGATTTACCTCTAATGTTTCTGTCCATTAATTCTAATTTTATTACATTGTGTTCAGAGAACATACTCTATACAATTTCACTTCTTTTAAATGTGTTGAGGTTTTCTGGCCGTGCTGTAGTTTGGATATGGATTGTTTGTCCTCACCAAATCCCATGTTGAAATTTGATCCCCAGTATTGGAGGTGGGGCCTAATGAAAGGTGTCTGGGTCTTGGGGGCAAATCCCTCCTGAATAGATTAATGCTCTCCCTAGCAGGGAGCAGAGAGAGTGAGTCACTTCTTATGTATCGGTTTCCAGAGAGCTGATTGTTAAAAAGACCCTGGCATCTCCTCTCTCTTTCTTCTTCTCTCACCATGTGATCTCTGTACAAGCCAGCCCCACTTCTCCTGCCGTTAGTGGAAGCAGTCTGAAGCCCTCACCTGAAGCAGATGTTGTTGCCATGTTTCTTATACAGTCTATAGAACCATGAGCCAAATAAACCTCTTTTTTTAAAATAAATTATCCAGCCTCAGGTGTTCCAAAGCAACACTAAATGGACTAAGGCCCTGAATGTGTTGTATGGTCCATGGCCCTTGAAAAGAATGTGTATTCTCCTGTCATTGGGTATCAGCAGAGCTGCATTCCCTTCTGGAGACTCTAGGAGAGAATATATTTCCCGGCATCCAGAGACTGCCCACATTCCTTGATTCCTGGCTCCTTTCCTCCAACTTCAAAGCCAGCGACATTTCATCTCTTTGATCCTTTCCTAGTCAGCTTTGTCTCTAACCACAGCTGTTAAAGGTTCTCTGAATGATGCATGTGATTAGATTGCATGTCCATTGCATTATCCAGGCCCACCTGGATAATTCAGAATACTTTTCCCATCTCCAGGTCCTTAACCTTATTTATGTCTTCAGAATGCCTTTTGCCATGTGAGGTAACTTACTGATTCCAGGAGCAGGGCTTGGACATCTTTGTGAGGGCCACTGTTTTATCTACCACTTCATCCTTTTACTTCTCACTTGTTTAGCTAATTATTTTTGGGTTGAATTTCTTGTAGACAATTGATAATTGGGTTATGTTTAAAATCCACTCTGGAAGTCTTTGTCTTTTAATTGATATATGATTTATATTTCATGTAATATGCTTGAGCTTAAGTCTGCCATCTTATTTTTATTATTCTAGTTTATCTCTGTTTTCTTTTTCTTGCCTTCTTGTGGATTATTTGAATGTTTTTTAGAATTTTATTTTTGTTTATTTACAGTGTTTTTTAGTTTATCTCTTTGTATAGCTTTTTAATGGTTGTGACAGGTATTGTATATTTATGTACGTGAGTATATAAAATCACAGACTACTGATACTGTCATTTTACCTAGTTGAGTAAAGTATGGAAACCTTACTTCTCCTTATATCCCCTTACCTTCTATTTATAATTGTCTTAAATATTTCCTTTATATGCCTTTAGAACCGCATCATACAGTGTTATAATCTTTGCTTCAGCTGTCAAACATAATTTTAAAACTCAAGAAAGCTGCATTCTCACGTTCTTCCTGATGTTCCAAGATTTGATCTTTTATCATTTCCCTTTTTCCAAGGACTTCCTTTAGCCATTCTTTGAGGGTAGGTTTGTTGGTGATAAATTTTCTGTTTTCCTTCATCTGAGAATTTCCTCTTCGTTCCTGAATTCTAGTTTTCGTGATTACAGACTTCTGGGTTGACAGTTCTTTTCTTTCAATACTTAAAAAAAAGTTGTGCCAGTTCTTTCCGGCCTTTAAAATTTCTGACAAGAAATCTGCTTGCATTTGAATAGTTTTTTCCCTCTTTAAGTAAGGTGTTCGTTTCTTTTCTGGCTGCATTTAAGATATTTTATTTGTCTTTTGTTTTCAGCATTTAAATAATTGCATATCTTGGTATGTATTTCTTTGTATTTTTTTTTTTGAGATGGAGTTACTGTGTTGCCAGGCTAGAGGGCAGGGGCTCTATCTCAGCTCACTGCAACCTCCATCTCTGAGTTCAAGCGATTCTCCTGCCTCAGCCTCCTGAGTAGCTGGGACTACAGGCACATGCCACCATACCCAGCTAATTTTTGTATTTTTAGTAATGATGGGGTTTCTCCATGTTAGCCAGAATGGTCTCAATCTCAACCTCGTGATCTACCCATCTCGGTCTTCCAAGTGCTAGGATTACAGGCATGAGCCACTGTGCCTGGCAGGATTTTTTTATGTTTGAGGTTTACTCAGTTTCTTGGAACTGTAGGTCTTTAGCCAAATTTGGGAGGTTTTCAGCTGTTATTTTTTTAAGTACTTTTTCAGCCCTTTCCTCCTTCTCTATTTTTTTTTTAATTGGACACCACTGAACAAATGTTAGATATTTTGTGGTAGTCCTGGAGTTCCCTGAGGTTCATTTGTTTTCAGTCTGTTTTCTCTCTCTTCTGATTGTAATCTCTGTAATTTCTATTCTCTTCTGATTGTAATCTCTCTATAACTTCCATTTGTCTTACAGATTCTTTTTTTTTTTTTTTGTCAATCAATGAGAGCATGTAGGGAGGCTCAGGTTGGCCTTGAACTCATGGCCTCGCCTCTGTAAGCGCCAGGACAACTGGCCGGAGCCACTGTGGCCCCCGTCTTACAGATTCTTTCTTCACTTCCTTCCATTCTGCTGTTGATCTCATAAACAGCCTCAGTAGGCTTTTATTTTGGTTATTGTATTTTTCAGTTTTAAAATTTCCAATTGGTCTTTCTTTGTATCTTTTATGTCATTGCTGAGATTTCTGTTTCTTACCTGAGGTTTTTTGGTGTTTGAATTGTTCACGTGCATTTATAGCTACTTGTTGAAGCATTTTTATCATTACTGCTTTGAAGTCTTTGTCAGATAATTCTGTGTCATCTGGGTGTTGGCACCTATTGATTATCTTTTTTCGTTCAGTTTGAAACTTCCCAGTTCTTGATATAATGAATGATTTTTTTATAATAATTAGAGCCAGGCGTTTTCGTATCATGTTTAAACCTCTTGTTTGACTATCTTTGTCTGTCACTGCTCTGGCAGGAGAAGAGAGTCTGCTGCCTTGATATTGCCAGGTGGGGATAGAAGTCCAGGCCCCTCTTTCAGCCTCTGTCTACATCTGGGGATGGGGAAGGGGCTTCTCCTTCCTGCTGGGTGAGGGTGGGAGTTGTGGCTCCCTCCTGAGTCTCTGCTGATCCTGCAGGGGAAGCCAAGGGGTTGGTCCTCATTACTGATTGGTAGGGATAAAAGTCCCAGCTCCCTACTTTGCCTTCTCTTATACCATCTTGTTTGGGGTGCTGGGGCACTCATTATAGCTGTAGTGGGAAGTCTGTGCTTCCCACTTGGCCTTTGCTGGTGGGACCTCAGGTGTATTCCTGTGATGTTTCGCTAGAATAGAGCAGTTATTATCTAAAAGTTTCCTGACTTGCTAGGCTGCCATTTTCTAGCCGGAGCAGGCTTGTGAGGGGTGAGGTGGTTAATATGGTTTGGCTATGTCCCCAACCAAATGTCACCTTGAATTGTAATAATCTCCACGTGTCAAGGATGGGCCAGGTGGAGATAATTGAATTATCGGGCAGTTCTCCCATATTATTCTCGGGGTAGTGAATAAATCTCACAAGATCTGATGGTTTTATAAGTGGGAGTTCTCTGCACAAACCCTCTTGCCACGTAAGATGTGACTTTGCTCCTCATTTGCCTTCCACCATGATTGTGAGGCCTGGGGAGGCCTTACATCCACATCCGTGTGGAACAATGAGTCAAGTAAACCTCTTTTCTTTATAAATTACCCAATCTCAGGTATGTGTTGGTTATCAGTGTGTCTTTATTATCAGGCTAATACAGGGGGTGTTCTGATTTGTTTTGGTTTGGGTCTACACCAGTTGGTGTTTCCAGTTTGCTGATTTCTTGACCTCAGACTGGGCTATATGAGGCAAAAATAAATTCCGGGGAACTCACTACCCTGTCCTTCCTCAGGTCCCAAGGTCCCTAGCCAATCTGCTTCTTCACTGCACCTTTCAGAGTCTTATGCTTGCTTTATCTATCATGTCTAGGGTTTTTATTTCTACTTAGCAGTAGGAATAGGGGAACGTATATATACTCCCATCAGAAATAGAACTCTCTGAGTTTTCTAATTTATAAAATGGGGATAACATCTACTCTGTAGAATTCTTACAAGCATTAAATGAGATACTGCAATTTATTTATTTATTTATTTTGAGATGGAGTCTCGCTCTGTCACCAAGGCTGGAGCACAGTGGTGCAATCTCAGCTCCCTGCAACCTCAACCTCCTAGGTTCAAGCAATTCTCCCTGCCTCAGCCTCCCAAGTAGCTGGGATTACAGGCACCCACCACCATGCCCAGCTAATTTTTGTATTATTAAGTAGAGATGGGTTTCACCAAGCTGGCCAGGCTGGTCTTGAACTCCTCACCTCAGGTGATCCACCTACTTCAGCCTCCCAAAGTGCTGAGATTGCAGATGTGAGCCACCACCCCTCAGCCCGAGAGACTGTAATTTATGTAAGTGTTTTTACTACTCCTCTGGTATTTGTAAGTGCCTATGAAAAATACCTATTTTTAAAAAATGTTGTACAATTATATATTTTGAAGATTTTTAAAGCTGTAAGTTAAACCAGAAAGTTCTATTTTTGCTAATAGTTCTTATATAAAGTATGCTGACTGTCTTTCACCTTCCTGAGATATGGCTATTCTTTGAAACTGGATTTTTTTTTCACCAAGGGAGAGAGTCAGTAGAAACTCCATGTGGATTTCATGTTTTTTTGCCATCCCTGTACACAGTTAAACACCCTTTCCATTCTTAAAAACAGTCCTTCTGTGTTGAAGCATTATTTTACATAGTCTTGAGTTTTTCCCTTTAGCACTGATGGCAAATTTAAATGGATGCAGTGAAGCAAGCAGACACATGTACAATCTATGTGTTGTTGCTTGTTGTTAAGTTGTATCAGTAATGCCTCATTTCCCAGAATGGACCCTGGTGTGAGTCTCAGGCAGTACAGGAGGCCAGATCCCAAGTTGACTTTCTCATCTCTCAAGTGAATCAGGTAAACCGACAGGCTCCTTTGGGACTTTGAATATAGTGGTGAATACGTCTGCTCAAAAACCAGTCTGGGTAACAGCAGCGGAACTCCGTCTCAAAAAAAAAAAAAAAGTAGTTTGGAAGTCAGCAAATGTTTAGATACCCATAACTCCTCAGCAGAGGACATGTGAGGTCTAGGGTTATGTGAATTTAGGCTGTGTTCCTCATTCGGACTCCTAGAACATTGCCTCTGCATGTGCTGAAATGTCTGCTCTTCAGATTTGCTGTATTTTTTGTTTCTAGGGATTCACCTACGCACTTATCAACTGGAGGGAGTCAACTGGCTTGCCCAGCGCTTCCATTGTCAGAATGGCTGCATCCTGGGAGACGAGATGGGCTTGGGGAAGACCTGCCAGGTATGTTACTGTGTAACGAGTACTGCTCACCGCCACTGAGGTACCTCCTTATAACTCATTCTGCAGCTGAGCGCTCTGAAGCTAGAACAAAGTTCAGTTTCACAGATGTCTCTGGGATTCAGGCTGGCTGGCTCTTGCACCAGGAAAGGGCCTTCCCTGTAGTCTTCTCTGCCTCAGTCATTGCAGTTGCCCAACTGATTTTATTCAGGGCCAGCAAATGCTACTTGTCCTTTCCTCACATGGTCACAGAGCTCTGCTTTAAGCTCTCTAAAAAGATACCACCTCCAAATTTGTTTTGCCAAAATTTTGTTTAGACTTTTTGCATCTATGTTCATGAAAGACATTGGTTTGTAATTTTCTTGTAATGTCATTATCTGATTTTAGTATTGGAGTAAAGCTTCCCTCATGGAGTGAGTTGAGAAATATGCCCTTCTCTTCAATTTTCTGGAAGAATTTATGTAGAATTGCTGTAATTTTTTTCTTAAATTCTTGCCAGAATTTGCTAGTGACTCCACACTTGTTTTGTAGACAATCTGGTTTATAATAATAAAAGATAAATTTTCTCTAAATTGCATCCTCAGGAAAGCTAGAATGAATGGTTTTAATTCAGTTACTAAAGAATGGTTTTGATTCACTTACTAAAGCATGGTTTGGGCACCATTTGAACTGAGAAGCCATAGATAATTTAAAAAGAAAATTATTTCTGTTATGAAAATTAACTGCCACCCTGTAATGAAGTACTCAAACCACAGCCATAAATAGCAATGCATGTTTTGCATGATTGAATTTTTGTTTTGTTTTATTTTTGAGACAGGGTCTTGCCCCATCACCCAGGCTGGAATGCAGTGGCATGATCTCAGCACACTGCAACCTCTGCCTCCCAGGCTTAAGCAGTCCTCAGTCTCCCAAGTAGGTGGTACCACAGGTGCATGCCACCACGCACAGCTTATTTGTAAATTTTTTGTAGAGATGAGGTCTCGCTATATTGTCCAGGCTGGACTTGAACTTACGGGAACAAGTGATCCTCCTACCTCGGCCTCCCAGCGTGATGGGATTACAGGTGTGAGCCACTGTACCCAGCCCGTGGTTGAAATTATAGTGTGTATATAGTTTATATTTGTTAATCTAACAGTGTCACTGTAATTTTTTACTTTATTATATTCATAATCATTATTATCAATATTGTATGTTATTACATCAAGAGAATTCATCATAATTAAATGTTCTACAGATGAGAAATGCTGATTCCTCCTGTTTTTGTGCTATTTGATCTTGATAGGAATACCTTTGTGTATATAGCTTTCTCAGGATTTTTAATTATATCCTTAGGACAGATTTTTCTCAGAAATAGCTCAGCATTTGAAGATGGGGTCTCTTGACGCATTCTTGTTTTAAAATAGGTTATTTTCTCTGTATATCACAGTGACATTCAAATCATAAATGTGTACTAGAATCTTCTCAAGTATGTCCATTTGCCTTTACCAAAGTTCTATTTTCTACCCTTCCCTAAGCTTAGGAGGATCATGTATTGTCTGTTTTCCCCATTAGATTGTGTCCTCCAGGAGAGCTGGGTGTTTTGTTTTGTTGTGTTCACTGTTGTGTAACTGGAGTGTAGGACAGTGCTTAGCAAATAGCAGACACCCTGTAAGTACATATGGAAGAAGGGAAAACAGTAGGGGAAGGTGGGAGGAAGTGAGGGAGGCAGGAAAGCATCCTCCCTCAGGAAAGCCTGGCAAGCAGCAGAGGGCTGCCATGCGATTGGCTGTTTTGCAGTCATATCTTGGCACTTCTTCCTTAATGTTTTCAGAGTATTGCTGATCTTGGCCATCAGTTAGATTTTCATTGATTTCTGTTGTCTTTCCTGACTTTTTCTTTACAGTAAAGGTTCAATTACCTAAACATTGAACCTCATTGCTTGTTAACTACTAAAGTAATTGAGTTCCATAAATTTCCGTGGCAAGTATATTAAGGCTTACATGATTTCACTCCACGAATGGATTACTCCTAATGTGCAGAAGATTGTACAATATTTCTTTGTAAAACAAGTCTTATACAAGAGTGTGTGTTCCCTACAGGGTTGTGGGAACTTCATGGTTGTTTCTCATGGGAAAATGTGATCAAAACTGCCTTCTTTTTCTGTGTTCCAGACGATTGCTCTCTTCATTTACTTAGCAGGAAGATTAAATGATGAAGGACCATTTCTGATTCTTTGTCCCTTGTCTGTTTTGAGCAACTGGAAAGAAGAAATGCAGAGGTACAGAGTAGATGTAGCTGCAATTTTATTGTATATCTTGATTAAGTTTTTTTCCGGATGATGTGTGAAATGTGAGAAAACAACCTATTGTTATAATCAGTAAGTTTATTCCAGAAAACTGTGAACTGTGGCGGGGCGCAGTGGCTCACACTTGTAATCCCAGCACTTTGGGAGGCTGAGGCGGGCAGATCACCTGAAGTCAGGAGTTCAAGACCAGCCTGACCAATATGGAGAAACCCCATCTCTACTAAAAATACAGAATTAGCTGGGGGCGTGGTGGTACATGCCTGTATTCCCAGCTACTTAGGAAGCTGAGGCAGGAAAATGGCTTGAACCCAGGAGGCATGGGTTGCGGTGAGCCAAGATCGCACCATTGCACTCCAGCCTGGGCAACAAAAGCGAAACTCTGTCTCAAAAACAAAAAGAAAGGAAAGAAAACCGTAAACTAATGCAGTGTATGTAGACACTGAGGATGTAATGGGAAGGGCCCAGTGGATATTATTACTGTTTGGCAATTTGAAGGTCAGTAATCATTTATAGTATTGATGAACTATTGTAGAAGCCATTGCTTTTCATAGTGGTGTAGGAAGTAACTAATGTGGAAGAGATCATTTTATATTTAGAGTCAGCATAAGACCTTTTCAGATCTGATTCTTCTACCTATTCACATAGGAACTTGCTCTGAGGTTCAACCATTACTTTAGATAAGATTCAGAGCCCTAAGACTCTGGTTGTGGGACCTCATGAGGTCTGCATGTGAATGTAATCCTCCCATGAAATGTAATTTTCCAGGTATGTATATCCTGTCACATGAATCTACTGTTTATATTCATCTACTTCTTTTCTTGGATTCAGATTTGCTCCAGGTCTTTCCTGTGTAACATATGCAGGTGACAAGGAGGAAAGAGCCCACCTTCAGCAAGACCTAAAACAGGACTCACGTTTTCATGTGCTACTGACTACCTATGAGGTATCCATTCGTTTCTCTATGGGAACAACTTCTAACCTGTGACCTTAGAAGTTGTAGAGTCTGATGAAATTATATTTAAGTTTTGTTGAGAACACACACACTTTTCTGGGCAGGGAGTCTACCTTCATCAGGTTCTCAAAAGAGGGCTCTGAGTAAAAGAAGTGAAGGATCATTGTGCTTCAAATTAGTTAGATCTTTTCCTTTCCTGGTGGATCAAGGGGGAAGGCTTCTCAAGAAGGAGGCACTTGAGCTGCCTCTTAGTTAATGAACAGGAGCCAGGTAGGCAGGCACAGGAAAGGGTTTTGTGGGCTGAGGAATCATGTCTGTTAACTGGAGGATAGGAATGGAGGACAGTTCCGGCTTATTTTAAGTGTTTGCTCTTTAGTTTAAGACTGTGTGCTGCTCACCTTCCACTTAATCAGGCTTCTCTTCTCTTTATTTTTAAGATGGTGCTACTTAGAAATTATTCTCAGAACTTTTTTTTTTCGTGAACAGATGAGACTTAGATAAATCCTGTAGTTTAAGAAAGTTCACAGAAAACTAGCTTATCAATATCAGAGTTTATCAATGCCAGCCTTTATGTTTTATAATGTGTCTTCCTAATTTTTCAGATTTGCTTGAAAGATGCCTCATTTCTAAAATCGTGAGTACTGTTTGAGAACTTGCATTGAATGTCTTTCCTGCCATTTCAGTGCTTTGCCTCTCCTGTCATGTCTGGCATGTCTTCCATGAGTTCCATTTATGGGTAGGCGGAATGGTGGGGGTTCTGGGTTACAGCCCTCTGCTCATTAGCTGTGTGTCCTTGGGTTATTTATTTCATCTCCCTCAACTTCAGCTTCTTCATCTGTAAAATGGGGATAATTATTTCTTAACCTCGAATAGCTATTAGGAAAATTAAGTGAGTTTAAACATACTTTGTATGGTTAATAGATATTAGGCTCTTTACATGCAACTTGCATAGACCCCTTTCAGTACTAACATTTGGAGATATTACTGTAATATAGGAGGAGAATCACTTGAGCTGTTTGCTGGAAATAACCTAAAGTAGTAATCAGTGCTATGGAATTAACTTTTTAGAAAGAGTGTTTTAAATGTACTTCTAATTAGTTAACTTTTAGACCTCATATTGGCCCATGAAATTGGAAACTCAGATTTAACTCTCAATACCACCTGACCATGGGAGTGACATGATCACGTCACGGTAACAGTGATAATGCAAATTAAACAAGGGTAAGAAAGAGTTTAGGTAAGAAAGAAAGATATGTTGGCAAGATTTCAGTCTCCATAACTTCTGTAGTTATTACATGGTGAGGTGGATATTCTGCATCTTTTCTTTTTTTTTTCTAAGATGGAGTCTCGCTCTGTCGCCGAGGCTTGGAGGGCAGTGCCATGATCTCAGTTCACTGCAACCTCAGCCTCCCGGGTTCAAGTGATTCCCTGCCTCAGCCTTTCAAGTAGCTGGGATTACAGGTGCCTGCTACTGTGGCCACGCAAATTGTTTTGTATTTTTAGTAGAGACAGGGTTTTACTATGCTGGCCAGTCTGGTCTTGAACTCCTGACCTCAGGTGATCTGCCCGCCTCAGCCTCCCAAAGTGCTGGGATTACAGGCATGAGCCACTGCACCCAGCCCTGCATCTTTAATATTCAAAAATTCTTCTTTTCCCAAAGAATTAATATTTTAGATGATATTTCTCATCCAGGTTCCTGTGAGTTGGATTTCTATTTTCTTGTTATTCTGAATACTAGAGGCTAGGTCACAGATTTCATGACTTCTATTTTCGTATTTCATTTAAGTGAGCATATTATCTTACCTTTCTTAAGATATACATTCCCTCCCTTTTTATTAATATTCAACTTTATATTTGTTGAAAGTCACTTCTGGACAGACACTGTTCTGAGAGTTACTGGCAATATCAGGAAAGTAAATCTTAGAGCTACCCTAGGAAAACGTGAACTCCATTGGAGGGATGAGAAGTGTACAGATAATCCCAGCACTTTGGGAGGCCGAGGCAGGTGGATCACGAGGTCAAGAGATCGAGACCATCCTGGGCAACATGGTGAAACCCCGTCTCTACTAAAAATACAAAAAATTAGCTGGGCATGGTGGTGCGTGCCTGTAATCCCAGCTACTCAGGAGGCTGAGACAGAATTGCCTGAACCCAGGAGGCGGAGGTTGCAGTGAGCCGAGATGGCGCCATTGCACTCCAGCCTGGGTAACAAGAGCGAAACTCTGTCTCAAAAAAAAAAAAAAAAAAGCAAATGTACAGATATCCATAATAACATAGCAACATATGGGAAGTCTCAAAAGACAATACAATTTGGACATAAATGTTGTTGGGTACTTGACATAAATTATCCCATTTAATCATGAAAACCCTACAGGGCAGCTATTATCAACCATTTTATGGGTGAGGAACATAAGAGATTCAGTAATCCATCCAAGGTTATGTAGCTGACGATAAATAGCAAAGCTTGCATTTAAACCCAGCGTTTGGTGCCGTGGAGCCTCTTTTTGAGAGAACTTCTCAAAATAGCTAGTTGTACTGGAATTTTACATTATTCAGTAGAAATAGAATTTTTCTAGTTCAGATAACCCGTTTTCAATGCGTTTTCAGGTAGATTTAAGAACCTAAGTAACAGAAGGACATTCATAATGCTGTCTTGTATGAATCCCAGCAGCATAGATACATTCTTTCAATGTATTTGGAAAGTTACATTGCTTATTACTGTATTGTACATTCAGAGAATAGCAGGGAAGTGTAATATCATCTCTGCACTAAAGAGATTTATTATAGAGAGTTAAGGCTGTGCATGTTACAAAAATGAAAAATTTGAAATGTTTTGGGCAATAGACTTGTAAAACTGTTTGTATCAAGGGGATTAGAAGCTACCTCATCAGACTTTCCATTCAGTGTTGGGATTCCCTCCATCGCTTCCTCTTTAGGGAGCACCCTTTAGAGTATCTTTTGATGAGTGATTTGACCCACTTCCTTTCAAGAGCCAAAATTTACCTCTCCGGAGCCTGTTTCACAGGCAAGCGTTTATTAGACACTGAGTGTCTAGTTCTTCACAAGGGAATAGGACCTAATCTGTTTTGAAAGGTAATTCAAACAGAGCTAGGCACTATACTAGAGAAACTTCCAGACCTTATCTCATGAACACTGCAACTTCGTCTGGACCCTTGTTTCTTACCATCCTTAGATGCATCCTCTGCTCATGCCACCCAGCCATTTCCTTCGGCTTCCTTGTCTCTCTTTGGACCCTCAGTCCTCCCTCCACACACTCCTGTCGGTAGGTAAATGGTAGTATAGTAGGAACCTCTGTTTTTCCACCTGTCCTCTGGACTTTATCTGTAACCTCAGGAAGAGGGCCTTCTACTTGTAAGGTGAACCTCTGCTGATCTTTCTCTAATTTGGGGGGAATTTTCCTTTCCATTCCTACTATTTTTCCAATATTCTCTTTTACCTGTATATACATTTAGTTTTTTTTAAATATGAAAATAATGTAATGGGACTCCAGAATGTTTATAATCAAAATAAAAAGTTAAATATCTTATAATTTCCACTTTATTATTTTTGCATGTTTTCACATTTGTAAAAGAGTATATATGATATTTACATCTTTTTTATTGTATAGGCCTTTTACATTGCAATATAATCATATTTATCATTTTAAATGCCACATAATATTTTACCACTTATTATTGGACATTTAGGTTCATTTCCATTTTTTGCTGTTTTAAATAATACAACTTGAAACATTGCCACATATTTTTCTGTATTTTGTTTTTTTAAATAGCTTTCCAGTAATGTTTGTCAAAGTATTTGCTTTTCTGACTGAAACTTCTTGAGAAATTGCTGATATGACCCACTATGTTACAGAATGTTTTCTGGCAACAGCCACCAATCAAATTCAGTGGATATGTCTTCCTGGACATCTCTGTAACATTTGACTCTATTTACCACTTCCCCATTTTAAAGTCACACTTCTTAAGTTGCTACCCCACCACGGTCTCTTGAGTTTTTCTTCTGTGCTTAAACGTCACCTCTGTCTTTATGACCTTCACCAAGTCACCTAACCTTTCTGAGCTTTAGTGTCTTTGTTAGTAAAAGGAGCACAATTGTCTGCTTGCTATGGTCTTTTGGACTAACTAACACATAAAGCCCTGAGGTCAGCGTCTAGCGCAAAGTAGAAGATCATAAATGCTTCCTTTTCCTTTCTGTCTCTGGCTTCTTCCTGTCTGCATAGGTCTTTCCCATTTTGTAAAAAAAAAAAAAAAAATTATCTTAGTTTTACTACCTTATTTAGATATTGCATTAAGCACATGGTAGCCTGTCAGATAGGAAGGTAATTTGGTTGCATTTTTAATAGAATGGCCTTAATGTTAGTCCTTTTAACAACAGTCATGGTTTTATAGTAAGACTGTGAAATATGTGTTTAAATTACACAAAACTGAAAGCTTGGATTTTCTCTCACAGATTCCCTTGGAGTGTTCTTGTTGTGGATGAAGCTCACAGGTTGAAAAACCAAAGCTCTCTGCTGCATAAGACCTTGTCAGAGGTAAACTCACAGTGTAGCCCTTCTTTTTTAAACAGACCTTTTTTAGAGTAATTTTAGATTCACAATAAAATTGAACAGACAGTACAAATGTTTCCCATACATGTACAGCTTCCCCCACTATCAGCATACCCAACCAGAGTGGCACAGTTGTTGCAGCTGATGAACCTACATTGATACGTCATTACCACCCAAAGCCCATAGTTTACATTTGGGTTCTGTCTTGGTGGTATACATTCTGTAGGTTTGGACAAATGTACAAGACCATGATATTTACTGTTATAGTAACACACAGAATAGTTTCACTGTCCTAAAAACTCTCTGTGTTCCACATATTCATCCTTTCTTCATAACTCTTTTTTTAAAAAAAATATTAGTTTAGGCCTATATAGAGTCAATTAAATTGAAACCTTTTTTTGAGTTTGATTTCTGCAGCGTTAAAGGAACATTTTGTGGAAGACAGAAGTAGTACTTAATATGGCCTAACTTCTTCTTTCTGTCCTTTGTATAAGAGAGAGGTTTACTAAAATCTGATGAATAAGAACTGTACCCCAATAAAATGCATTTTATTTTGGAAATGTTTCAACTCTCTTTTGATCATCTTCAAGGGGACAATTTCTTTTAAAAAATAATCTTATAATTATTCTTTAGGCAATAATAGATATATCAGACATGTTGTACCCCTCCTCCAATTTACCTGTTGAAAAAATTTGATAGTTCACATGGGTCATTAGGAGACCAATTACATGCTGTTAACTATTACTTCCAGTCTGTCCTGTTCTGTCTTGTCTTTGTCCTCCTTTTGAGCATAATTTACTTGCTTTCATTCCTTTCTCTGGATCTATTGAATCATTCTGGCATAGTGGATGAGAAATCATTGTAGCCTAGATTGGCCCTTTTTTCTGAGGAGCCAGTGCAATGTGAAATACCCTTCTTACTGACTTGGTAAAGGTTTATTCATTGATGAGACCACATATGTTAATTTCTCTGATGAGAATTTAAGTTTGGCCCTTGTCCTATAATAAACAGATCAATAAATTTAGAGGTCACTTGGAGGAAAGTCTTAGATATGAATTCTATATTTACTGGCCTAAAAGTTACAGTTTTTAGAGTTTTAATGTAGATATGCTCACTGTCTATATTAGCCCAGTCTCAAAGGTTGCTGTCCCCTGGTGGGGCCCCTTTATCCCTGGTGTCCTTTGCCGCCTTTGTAGGGACTTTTAACAGTATCTCCTTCTGAGAGTTTGTCTTGGTCTGTTTTCACAAACTGGGTAATTCACTGTTCTAGAGGCTGGGAAGTCCAAGATCAAGGTGCCGGCATTCGGCAAGAGCCCTCTTACTGACTGCACCCTCACATGACAGAAGTGGATGGGCGAGAGGGAACAGAAGAGCAGGCTGTCCAAATGCTGCATGACACTTTTTAAACAATAAAGACCTTAATCCTATTCATGAGGGAAAAGATCTCATCGACCAACCACCTCTTAAAGGCCCTACCTCTTAATACTATCACATTGGCGACACCTGGATTTTGGAGGCAACACTTTCAATCCATAGCAGTTGTCTATCTCGGTATTTAACCTTATAAACTACTGTGTCAGGTTACTGATATACAGTAGGAGGAGAGAAGCAGGCACAGTGAAGAACCTGTTGTCTTTCTCGGTATTTAACCTTGTAAACTAGTATGCCAGGTTACTGATGTACAGTGGGAGGAGAGAAGCAGGCACAGTGAAGAACCTGTTGTCTTTCTCAGTATTTAACCTTATAAACTACTGTGCCAGGTTACTGATGTACAGTGGGAGGAGAGAAGCAGGCACAGTGAAGAACCTGTTGTCTATCTCGGTATTTAACCTTCATAAACTACTGTGAGGTTGCTGATATACAGTGGGAGGAGAGAAGCAGGCACAGTGAAGAACCTGTTGTCTATCTCGGTATTTAACCTTATAAAAGACTGCTTCATAAACTACTGTGCCAGGTTACTGATATACAATGGGAGGAGAGAAGCAGGCACAGTGAAGAACCTGGATTTGGAGTGGGGAAACTGAGTTCTGTTGCTGGCCCCAGAGCCTTTTCTTTTCTTTTTTTTTTTGTTTGAGACGGAGTTTTGCTCTTGTTACCCAGGCTGGAGTGCAATGGTGCGATCTCGGCTCGCCGCAACCTCCGCCTCCTGGGTTCAGGCAATTCTCCTGCCTCAGCCTCCCGAGTAGCTGGGATTATAGGCACGTGCCACCATGCCCAGCTAATTTTTTGTATTTTTAGTAGAGACGGGGTTTCACCATGTTGACCAGGATGGTCTCGATCTCTTGACCTCGTGATCCACCCACCTTGGCCTCCCAAAGTGCTGGGAGTACAGGCGTGAGCTGCCGCCCTGGCGCCCCAGAGCCTTTTCTTGTCGCTCATAAGGAAACTAAGACTCAGAGGAGTGAAGTGAGGAAATGGTTCTGGGTCATCTCAGCATTCCTTTTTAGATAAGGCTTGGGGTGTAGATAACTGGTTAGTTAGAAAATACATTTATTTATGGGGCTGAGAGGTGGGGAGGGCGATACTGCCTTTTGTTTCTTCCTAATACTGTTTTCAGTTTATAAAAGTTGGAAGCAAACTAAACATGAAATAAAAGGAATACAGGGAATGCACAGTTTATGCAGTTTCTGTCCCATTCACACAGTGCATTTACAAAAGGAAGGCTACCATCAACAGTTATGTAAAAGAATACAGAAAATGTTTACCAAGTATTTCACACACTCAAAAAAGCTTACAAAATACTGTTTACAAACAGAGATGGTCTCTGAACCTTTACCCATTTGGAAGTTTTGGTCCTAGAATGGATCCAACTGAAATTTGTGTCACAGGGTAATACCTGTAGTGACTAGCAGCCTTGGTTACCTTTGTGACTTCACAGACTTCATTCACCTCAGCTCTTTCCTTGGTGAACACATACTGTAAAAATGTGAATTGATTATTGGAAACATTTCTTCTGACAGGGTCCCACACTTGAAAAATATGCCGGGTGCGGTGGCTCACACCTGTAAATCCCAGCACTTTGGGAGGTCGAGGCGGGCAATTCATGAGGTCCAGAGATTGAGACCATCCTGGCCAACATGGTTAAACCCCGTCTCTATTAAAAAAATACAAAAATTAGCTGGGTGTGGTGGTGCACACCTGTAGTACCAGCTACTTGGGACTCTGAGGCAGGAGAATTGCTTGAACCCAGGAGGTAGAGATTGCAGTGAGCCGAGATTGTGCCACTGCACTCCAGCCTGGTGCCTAGCGACAGAAGAAGACTGTCTCAAAAAAAAAACAAGAAAGAAAAATACTACAAAAACATTACCTAACGAGCAGGACAAGCATGAATGGGTAGACATTGATTAGACATTTAAAAAGAAGGCAAAAATAATTTTTGTTTACATTTGTTTTAATTGTGTTATTTATTGATCATTTTTTATATTATAAAGTCAGTATCTTTCTATGACCCCCTCCCAAATCAAAATATAGAAGACAAGAAGAAAAGGAAAACATACCAGTGACCCTACTCCTGCATTAACACTTTAATGGTGTATATGCTGCCGTAATCTTTGCTGTGTGTATACACCCAAAAAGTAATGTATATAAGCATATATATTTAAAAAGTCAAAATGTATATTATTTTAAATATCAAAATACAGTATACTTGTGTATGTACATACATATATGTATGTGTGTATGTGTGTGTATATACACACATGTACATATATATGTACCCATTTACATATATATATTTTTATATATATATATATATATATATATATATATGTACCCATTTACATACTGTATTTTGACATTTAAAACAGACCAAGTGTGGTGGCTCACACCTGTAATCCCAGCACTTTGGGAGGCCTAGGCAGGAAGATCACTTGAGCCCATGAGTTCAAGAGCAGTCTGGGCGATGTAGAGAGACTTTGTCTCTACAAAAAAAATAAAGAAATTAGCTGAGTGTGGTGGTGAGTGCCTGTAACCCCAGCTACTGGTGAGGCTGAAGTGGGAGGAATTACTTGAGCCTGGAAGGAGGAGGTTACAGTGAGCCAAGATATTGCCACTGTACTCCAGCCTGGGTAATAGAGCAAGACCGTATCTCAAAAAAAAGAAAAAAGATATACGTGCTCAAGATGTCAAGATGTGCCTTCCGCATTTTGCTGTATTATTTCTCCTAGTGTAAGTTCTTGTGAATGTCAGTTTAGAGGATATCTTCTACTTGACCTAATAGCTTTTCTTTCTTTTCCTAACCTTCTACCTCATCTGTCCCTCACTCTTGGTGTTCTTCTCTGTTGTTCAGAATTTAAAGAAATTTTTTTCCATTTGAGACTCTCTATGTTCCTTTGTCTAGAAACATCCAGAAATCTTAATGTCTTGCATCTGATGCACCATTAAGTTTTATAAAAGGACTGTCTCCTATGATAAATCTTGCTTCTTGTTTGCAGTGGTGGGGCCTGATGCTATAGCATTGGGTTCTTAAACTGCATGAGCATGTGCATTGTGTCTTGGATACCTCCGTAGACTCCCCCACACAGGCAGTAACACATAGTTTGAATCGCCACATAAATTGAATAATAGCCATATTAAATACTCGTGCAGTACTTCAGAGTTCACACAGTGTTATTATATCCTTATAACAGTATTTTCTTCACAGGATTATTATCCCCTTCTTATGTTTGAAACTGAAGAGGTATTATTTCCTGCATCAAACAGCTAGTATACGGCTTGAACCTAAGCTGTCTGATTGCATGTCCCCTTGGTCATTCCATTAAATCATGCCTTTCTCTGTTTGGGTAAAGATTGTGATGGGTAACTCAGCCTTGCCTTCCAGTGTTATGGAATTTTTATTTTATTTATTTATGTATTTGAGTTCTCAGTAGTCTTCAGTCTCCTGTTGACTGGAACTCCCATCCAGAACAGCCTCCAAGAGCTCTACTCCCTCCTCAGTTTTGTGGAACCTGATATTTTTTCCAAGGAAGAGGTGGGAGATTTTGTTCGACGCTACCAGGATATTGAGAAAGAGTCCGAGTCAGGCAAGTTCCTTTCCTACTAATTATCCCCAAGAAGTCTTGGCACAGAAACCATCCTCATGCATAATGGTTATAGGTAGAAAAGGAGAACTGATGACCAGAGACCACAGATATTTGGGAGATATTAGATCACACACGTTCCCAGTTGTCTGCTATTCATGACTCTCTTAATTGTTTGCTATGTGATTCCATAGTAGGGCTTCTCTAGTTCATTTTTGGAAGAAATAGGAAGTGCCTGCCGATTTGCAGACTATTTTTTTCCAACTTGTATTTTCAATAAAGACTTTGTTATCTTTATATGTCACTTCCTGAGGGAGAAAAGGATGTGAATGCTGTAGTCTCAAACTACTGTTTAGCATTCTACAGCACTGGTATTTCTTTTAATGCTGCACCAAAACCAGAATTCTGGGATGGGAGCCCTTCCTCTTTCATATAGCCGAGAGTTATAGTCTTCTCTTCTTGTATCTTTGCGCCTCTGTGTTGTAGGATTATCTGTCTATCCTTGTGATATTCTCCTGGGATGATTTTTCAAAACAGATGGGGGAGGTATGCCAAATAGTGAGTTTGTATGTACTTGGTAAGTGTGAGTTTGAGGGGCTTCTCAGAGCAAAAATCCCCAGACCGCAGACTGAAGATTACCTGGCAAACTTACTCTTATTACTCCCATGTTTTGGGTTACCTGATAAAATACAAGACTTCTAGTCAAATGCATGACATACTTGTATTACATAGGACACACTTGTGTTAAAAAGTTGTTCATTTATATGAAATTCACATTGAGTTAGGCACCTATATTTGCATATCTGGGAATCCTACAGGTGGTGTAATTCTAATTTAGAATAATTTTTGAAATTCAAGACATCTGGGGAAAGAATAAGGGATTTAAAGTCATAAAACCAAATTTGAATGCTGGCCACATTCACATCCAGCTGTGTGACTTCGGATAAATTGCCCAGTTTCTGAGCCTCATTTAACTCAGCTATAAAAATGGGGACAGTATTTCTCTCATCTGAAATTTCTAAGCTGTTGTGCTGATCAGATTAAATGCAAAAATGCTCTAGAAACAAAAGAGCTTTGTTCATGTGAGATTAGTAGGAATCAAGTTCTTTGGGTATTCCTAGTTCTTGGGTTAAGAACCAGTAATGATTCCAGAAATACTTGGGAAGAAGATCCTAGGAAAGGAAGAAATGCTATGAAAAATAACCATCTGGCCAAGTGCAGAATAAGCGTGAAATGAGAAATGAAAATAAATTCCTTTAAGTTCTCTAGTAGTTCATTGCCTTGGTTCTACTTTTATCCCATGCTTCTTGTATTTTTTTTTTATATTATTATATAGCTAGTGAACTGCACAAACTCTTGCAGCCATTTCTGCTGAGGCGAGTGAAAGCTGAGGTAGCTACAGAGCTTCCCAAGAAGACAGAAGTAGTGATATACCACGGCATGTCAGCGTTGCAGAAGAAATACTACAAGGCCATTTTGATGAAAGACCTAGGTAATCAAAGGGCACCTATCCATTTAGAAACTAAATGAGGATGTGATTTCATGTGGTAAAATATTTTATAATCACACTTACTTGTATGATCCCAAGAATATGAGGTGGAATTTTGAATTGTGAATAATTCCGGTCAGCTACCACAGGACTGTGGCGGAGCTTCTTAAATGTAACTCAGCCTTGGTTGTTGCAGTTGTGAAATTTCCTTTTCTTCCCTCACTCAGCTTTTCTTACTGCCTGTAATTAAGCAAACACTTCCGAGTGCCCTAGTCATGCCTTTCATCCTCCCTCCCGTCAGATATGATAGTCCACCCGCATCCCTCTTGGAAAGCAGTTTTGCTTTCCAAGGTTTCAGTTACCTGCACTGAACTAGAGTCTGAAAATATTAAATGAAAGATTCCAAAAATAATTCATGAATTTTAAATTAAACTCTGTTGTTAGTAGCGTGATGAAATCTCACTCTGTTCCACCCAGGACATGAATCCTCCTTTTGTTCTGTTATCCACGCCGTCAGCATTAGTGGCTGCTCTGTGATCAGTCCGTTAGTCGTGGTATCGTAGTGCTTTTGTTCAGATGACCTTTATTTTACCTAAAAATGGCCCCAAAGCATAAGAGTAGTGATGCCTGCATTTTGGCTATGCCAAAGAATGCATCAAGTGCTTCTTTTAAGCAAAAAAGGTTTAAGTTCTCAAAAAAATGAAAAAAGAATATATACCGAGATTGCTAACAACAAATCTTCTGTGACATTGTGAACAGTGTATTGTTATAATTGTTGTATTTTTATTATGAGTCGTTAATCTTTTACTATGCCAAATTAAACTTTATCATAGGTGTGTATGTATAGCAGAAAACACAGAATACATATAGGGTTTGGTACTATCTGTGGTTTCCAGTATCCACTGGGGGTCTTAGAACATATTCCCCATGGACAAGGGAGAACTGCTGTGTTTAAGAGAATGCAAAACTTTTTTGTTGAATCAAATTCCCTGGGAGGAATTGGGAGTGGCAAGGGAAAGAGGGGTGAAATAATTTCTCAGTTTGCATTTATTTGTCCCTTGACTCCACAACAACAGTTAAAGAAAATTTAGCATTTGCAGAAGAGTAACAGAGTACTCCTGAGTTCAATTCATAGTTGAGGGGTCTTTCTTAAAACAAAATGGTTAGGAAAATTTTATACGAACATGATGTTAATTCTCAGTTCAATTCAGTGAAATTTGGGAGGTTAATATAGGTTCGAAGGATATAATTGAAATGATTAAGGTTATTTATAGAAACTCAGGGTTTTGGTTTTTGTTTTGTTCAGTAGACCTTCTCTCTCTTCTTTCTCTCTCCTTTTTTTTTTTTTTTTTAAATTTCAGATGCATTTGAAAATGAGACAGCAAAGAAAGTTAAACTTCAGAACATCTTGTCCCAGCTTCGGAAGTGTGTGGATCACCCATACTTGTTTGATGGTGAGGCAGTGCCCTTTCCCCCCACATTATTCTTTGTTAACATTTCTGTGGCCGAATCATACCAAAATTTTTCAGAATAATTGCATATACTTACTGTCTCTACTTTGTTTATTCTCAGTTTTCTGTATTAGTGTTAACTCATATATTGTTCATTTTCAAGTATCCTCAGTTGTCCGTCTAATAATCCATCCCTTCTAACTATGTTTTTTTTTTGTTGTTAAATCCATGATCAGTCCTAGACTCTGCACACCCTGCACTGCATTTGCAATGTCTTTTTATTTTCCTATAACCTACAAACATTCTTCAGAGTGGTTTTTTTTTTGCCCTTTTTTTTCTTTCATGCATGAAGAGTCAAGACCCATAGTTCTATGGAATGCATGATAATTTGGATGGATTTGATCATTTCTTCGTTATTCGATTTCCCATTGTCTTGAACCCACTCAGTCAGTCTTTCGTCACCACTGTCCCAGGTCCACCAGTGATCGCCCTGTTGCCCAGCTGGTGGTTATTTGTTAGTTCATGTTTCAGTTACCCTCTCAGAAGCCTTGAGCACAGTTGATCACTTCTTTCTTGAAGCCCTTCCCTCCCTCAGCTTCTGGGATATACTTTCTCTTCTCCATCTGCTCCTTTTCAGTCTCCTTTGTTGCTTCCCCTTCATCATACAGACCTCTGTAAATTTTCCCTGAGCACTGTTTTAGCTGCGTCCTAGGAATTTTGATGTGTAGTGTTTTTGTTTTTCTTTAGACTGGGGCTTTTTTGAGTCCCCGATTGTTAGCCCTTGGAGCAAGCACTCCTGTGGCCGTGGATCAGTACAGAGGTTTGCTGCAGTTACTTTAAGGGGATCTCTGCCGAGCAGTGCTACAAACTATTTAAAGATTGTACAAAATCTTAAGTAGGTGCATATGAGAACTTTTTTAAGAGGAGGGGGCATTGGGAACACGTAGGTTTTGAAAGAAGCCCTCCAGGTTATTCTGACTGCCATTTTGATTTGTTTTGTAGAGTGAGTCTCAGGATTTCAGTTTTGGGTCTCCTTGACCTTTAGTATCCTCTCCTGCCTCAGTTTTCTGAAGAGTGGTTTTATTCCTTAGATAGATGTTTATTAGGCTTGTTAGATATGCCAGACTCTAATTGGTGTTAAGCAGAACTGAGATCATCATGCAAACAACTGCTTATAAGAGGAGCTTGGCTTCTCTTCCTGTAGCCTAACTATTGGCTTCTATCCTTACTGAGGGCACATGACTGGGAGTGGGTTCTTTCTTTTCTAGGTGTGGAGCCAGAGCCTTTTGAAGTTGGAGACCACCTGATTGAGGCAAGTGGGAAACTTCACCTGCTGGATAAGCTACTAGCATTCCTGTATTCCAGGTAGGTGGTAGGTTCACATTTGCTGCTCTGAGCTAATGACTATTGAGACTTGACTATTGAGGAACTCACTGAGTTGTTGAGGCCAATTCCAGTTTTCTTTTTTTTCTTAATGCTGTTTTAGGTTTTGCCTTCTCTGTGATGACACTCGCACCCCATCCCTTCCACAATCATTCTTTTCTTTCCTGAGTTTCTACAGCACTTAGGATCCTAATCCAGCACTTGGCAGTGGGCTGCGTTAATCTGCTGTCTGGTTAATTGGTGTTTGTTAACTCTGTCACTCCAGCTATGTTGTTTGGCTCCACAAGGACAGAGACAACACTGAGCATTTCTTTTATAGTTGCTTGTAGTAACTTGCATTGAATTGACACATAATGAAGGCTCAGTAAACATTCATTTTTGTTAACCTGTGGGGTTTGATTTGAACTCACCGGGAACTTGAAGGACTCTTTCTCAGAGACATGATTTGGGTATTAGAAGACCAGATTCAGTTAGTGTTCAGCAGCCATCTGTTCAGCTTATACCTAATCCTCCTAGTCACCAGAGAGAAAGCAGGGTCTAGGAATGTGCAAGTGAAATAATTTCATGTCTTACTCTGTTTCACTGGTTCTCATATAGCTGCCATAAATGTGTTAGAGTTGGAAAAGGACCTATATATAAATGCCTTCTCCCCAGTTTTTTATTTCACAGACCCAGAAAGGTTACATGACTTGGCCAAGGTCACACAGCCAGCAAATGGCAGAAATGAGATTAGAATTGAGGTTTTCAGGTTCAGCGCTTTCTCTAACCATTTGAGGCTTGAATCTTGAAAGAGTTCCCCATCATTACTCCTCTTAAACTTGTTGCAAGCTCAGATTAAATAAGTTTTTATAATGAGAATATTGTTTTGACAGCGCTATGCTTCTTTGTTTATGTAAATTTAGAATAATAGCCACTAACAAGGGACTCTGGGCTTGACTTTGTTCTCGACTTACTCCCATCATTTTGCCTCCTCCTTTCTTCCCTCCTCTCATGTATACAAAAATTTTCTCACGTATCATGGAAGGTGAGAGGTCACTTACCCCTTGCTTCTCTAATGCTTCTCAGACTTTTCAACCAATATACTGTAAGTGAGAGGATAGTGACTATACCCCAAACAGCTGTAGGTGACTTCACAAGCTTTCTTCAGAGTCTCCAGTATTTCTTTTTTTTTGTTTTTTGTGCATTTGAATTTTGCATTTTACACTTCACATAACTGTATTTATTTTGCTACTAAAATGAAAGCTTATATTTCTTTCCATTGAGCAAATTGACATTCCGGAAAGAGGCACCGTGTTTATTTTAGGGCTTATATCCCCTGTTGCACTGGCATGTCCCCTGGGAATAATCTCCACTCTAGTTTGAGGATGACCGTTCTGAGGGATGCAGCTACCTGTGGAGGTATATTCTTACAGAAAGCATTTGGAGTTTCTAAGGCAGTCTATAAATTATATGACATTTATATTTCTTCTTCAGTATTTGTAAACTTATGTCCTTTGGTAAGTTTTGACTGAGGGAAATTTACCTTAAATATCACTAGACTTGCAGTGTTTCTATTTCTCTTTTTCTTGCCAGGGGCCATCGGGTTTTACTTTTCTCCCAGATGACCCAGATGTTGGATATTCTCCAAGACTATATGGATTACAGAGGTGACACCTTTTGGCCACTATATTACCTAAGGCTCTATTAGACTTAATAGGCCAGATAGGTCCATGAAGAATAATATGGGATATGAGAATATTTCAAAGGAAAGCAGGGTGAGAACATTATTCAGATCCAAAAGATCAAAAGTAAAGCGAGAGGAGAGTGACGAGTGAAGGCAAGGAAGGAGAGCAGAGAAGAGCATGTGGACACAAACAAACACCTACGTTCCCATCAGTTATCTGATGTAAAATGATGGGCCGTGGAGCAAATGTCGTGGAAATGTTGGTGTTTCTGAACATGTATATAAACAAAGTTTTGGTGACTAGAGCTTTTAGTGTCTTGTAACATTCACCTCAATAGTTGAGCACTTAGGATCATCAAAAAGGTGAATATTGAAATTATAGAGATACCAAATAAGGCAGGGGAAAAGTAAGATCAACTTTTTCTATAGAGATGATAGAGAATGTAGTTTATGACCTGGGAAGTCTGTTTAATATGTGAAATGATGAGAAAAGGCTCTAACATGAGTTGATCTGGAACCCAGTGGTAAAGAACTATCAGCTCTAGACCTTACAATTTAAAAAAGTAGTCCAGACCGGGTCTCTGTGTATCTGGTCCAGTGGACACTTGGAGAAATGCTGATGGCACATGCCACTGGCCATTGAGAGGTCCCCAGATGCACAAACACAGCCTGAGCTTGTAGCTGCCCCTCCCCACATGGATGCATGGAGACAGGTGGTGACCTCTTAAAACCTCATTGAAAGGCAGATTGCTGGGCCATTAGAAGGGCTCACTCACCTGCTTCCAAGTGCTTGTCTTCTGTTTACATAAGTAAGAATTATGTGTCAGCAAAATTGAAACTACCACACAGGATAGATGTTCAGGGTTGCTCACAGTCAAAACTGAGTATTAACTCTGTAAATGCCAAGGCTTCATGTATTTTAAAAATACAGAGTATGTTATGGTGAGTTCTTTTGTAAAATGATCATTGTCCCTGTTTAAATTTTTCCTGTGGGATTTGCTTAAAGCAGGGCCATGCCTGTATATGAAAAGGGACAAAATTGGCCTTTGGTTTTGGGCTAACTTAATTTTTTTATTCCCCAAAGACTACTTGAAAAGGGTTACGATTTCTGTTTTTCTTCCTTTCTCTAAAGGCTACAGCTATGAGCGTGTGGACGGTTCTGTGAGAGGAGAAGAGAGACACTTGGCCATTAAGAACTTTGGACAGCAGCCCATTTTTGTCTTCCTCCTGAGTACTAGGGCAGGTAGGCTGCATAGGCATTAATGGAAACAGACAATGAGGAATAACAAGAGTACTATCGCATCCCACTATTGCTACACTTTTTTCCTTAATTCTCTGAAAGGTGAGGTTATTACTGAATGTAAACAGGGTACTGGACTTCAAGCATAGTGCTCTGTTCTATCCAACCTGTCCAAGATGTCATCTCATCAAAGAAGTTAAGGCTGAAACCTGGGGTTATTGGAAAGTAATTCTAATCTGCTTTGACCATTGACCTTGGAATGTCCTGAAAGTTTTCTGTAATTTTGTGGAATGTTTCATTTATATTCAGTGGAGGTAGCTCTTCTTCCTAACCATGAATTTGGGAAATAAGGTAATGGTTTGTCTGCTAGTTGTCCTTCCTTTATAAGTATTTCTGGAATAATGTTGAAAAGCTTAGCAAAAATCCAGTTGTTTAAAAAATGTTATTATGTTGAAACTACCAACTTTTTAGAATTATTTATGACATTGTCCATATATCACTTAAATCATAAATAACATGACATTTGTAATGCTTTACCAGTCACAGAATGCTTTCATATACTCTTACATAATTTGGAATCAGCTCTTGGAGATGAAATGATTCTCTAAGTCATTATGGTGTCTGAAAAGAAAAAAAAGAAGCCGGTGCAGTGGCTTATGCCTGTAATCCCAGGACTTTGGGAGGCCAAGGTGGGTGGATCACTGGAGGTCGGGAGTTCAAGACCAGCCTGGCCAACATGGTGAAACCCCATCTGTACTAAAAAAAAATACAAAACTTAGCTGGGTGTGGTGGTGTGTGCCTGTAATCCCAATTACTAGGGAGGCTGAGACAGGAGAATTGCTTGAACCCAGGAGGCAGAGGTTGCAGTGAGCCGAGATTGCACCACTGCACTCCAGCCTGGGTGACAGAGTGAGACTCTGTCTCAAAAATAAAATAAATTATTCTCATGTCCTGGAGCAAGCTGACCTTAGTTTTGAACTCATAGGATCCTAGTTTCATTATCTTATTTTTATAGACATAAATCTTGATGGAATACATGCAGGAACATGAAAGGGATATGTGTGCTCTATTAAAGACAGATTGATATTTTTCTGAAAAAATAGAGTTCAGTCTTATGTAGAAACCATTATAAATGCCTAGTACTGTAAGGGTATATGAAAGAAGTGTTAGATATAATCTTTGATTATTAGGAGATTATTTCATCTGTGTTTGTTTTATCTCCCTAATAAAAATAACACAAGATTCATGTGGCCTTACTGTTCAAAGATTATAGACTGCATGCAGAATCTCAGCCATTTTCTCATGTGATCAGTTGTCTCAGGGTTAGTCTTAGGAGAAAATGAAAGAATAAGACAGTGCATCGTCACTGTCAGGGAGAGTTTTATTTATGCTTTGATTATTTCATCATCTTCATATTCAGAGAGCAGCATTATGTTTGAAATGTCTAAAATTAGGAAAAAAGAGATCTCTGCTTTTCAGTTCATCTCCTTGGAGGACTCAGAGTAGATCTTCTGGGAACTGAAGCAGTCCTGGACATGCCTTTTCCAAACACTGACTGTTGTGTTTGCTGTAGTTTTACAGGATTTTCATTTATTTAACAGGTATCCTTCCAACTTTCAAATATTTCTGCGATTGAGTCATACTGCCACCAGATGGCAGTGATAGCTCATAAATATGTTTCAAATACGGCTGTAGCTTATTTATAAAAATCTCACCCCTCAGTGAAGAAGAGCTGCACTTAGACAACATGAATTCAAGAAGATAATTTTATGGAACACATCTTGAAATGCAATAAGTGCCTGAACGGTATTACAGTATAGTGGATAAAAGCCCGGGCTCTGGACCCAGACTGCAAAGGAATGAATCCTGGCTCTTTCACCTTCTAGCCTTGTAACTTCAGAGAAGTCCCTTACCTGCCCTTTCAACATCTATAAAGTGGGGTTAATCATAGCAATTACTCAACTTCCCAACAGAGTTGTTGTGAGGGCTAAAGGAGTTAATATATAGAGAGTGCTCAGAATAATGCCTGGCAAGTCGTAAGCACAGCGCAAGTGTAACTATCATTATTATTAGGTATAATTTATCATCGCTCAGTAATCATTCATGATTTTCTCCTTGTTCCAACTTCAACTTGATATGAAGACTTTAATTAGAATATTCCTGCCTGACTTATCTGGAGATCCAGCTTATGGCAAGTAGTCCTTCTCAAAAGTTAGTCCCTAATTCAGGTTCATGGAACAAGTCCTTCCAGGCTTGCTGGTTTCAATACCAAACTCTAGCAACCCTGGCAAGAGGGAGTCAGCTCTTTACTTGTTGTCACATTAATCAGAGAAAGCTGCAATTTACCTTCATCGTTCTCTTAATTAATTCCTGTAATCCAAGGTACCTCCTCAGCTCTCTTCCTGCAGCACCGAAGAAAGACCAGCAAGTTGTTCCATGGAGTTTTCTTGTCTTGCCGTTGGTTTTGTTACTTTCTCTTTGATTAATGTGGAAACAAGTATAAAAAAGATGGACTGGAGTTTTCTCTAATGACAGGGAGGTGGTTTCCCACTCTGCCCAGGAGTATATCATCCCCTCTTCTCCTTATCTTTTTATCGGAGATCTTACTACCTAGTTGTAACTTGCAGGCGACATTCAGCACTCTTCTCTTGACAGTGCCCACAGCAGATCTCATAGTTAGATCTGTTTTCTTTTTTCTTTCTTTCTTTTTTTTTTTTTTGAGATATTCTCACTCTGTTGCCCAGTCTGGAGTGCAGTGGTGCAATCTCGACTCACTGCAACCTCTGCCTCCTCAGTTCAAGCGATTCTCCTGCCTTGGCTTCCCGAGTAGCTGGGACTACAGGCACATGCCACCACGCCCAGCTAATTTTTGTATTTTTAGTAGACATGGGGTTTCACCATGTTGGACAGGATAGTCTCGATCTCTTGACTTCATGATCCACCCGCCTCAGCCTCCCAAAGTGCTGGGATTACAGGCTTGAGCCACCCAGTCTAGGTCTGCTTTCTGAAAGAGAGCATGTGTCCTTTTCCTGAGACCACTCAAATCAAAATCTAATCAAGATTTTTAAGCAGAAGAGATAAAGTGGCTCCATGGCACTAACTTAAGTATTCACTTTTGCCACTTGCCCCTGCTCCACTCATTCTGTTCCATTCAGTAATAAAATTTTCCCATCAGGCAATAAGAGGTCAGGTAGCACTTCTCACTGCTAGAACAAGGCTCTGGAGTTGGGGGTGCGGGTTCATTTGAAGGATGAAGCCAGTTTATTTGGTTGATTTCCATTTGTCGGTGTAACCCACGCTAGCCTTGTGTTTATTTTCTAGCTCCTTGTTTGTGTGCTGCTGATTCCATTCCTTTTTGCATTGTTTTCAGGTGGAGTTGGCATGAACTTAACGGCAGCAGATACTGTGATTTTTGTTGACAGTGACTTCAATCCTCAGAATGACTTGCAAGCAGCTGCCAGAGCTCATCGAATTGGCCAAAACAAGTGAGTGGTTTCTTTTCTGCTTCCTTGGCTTGCCCAGCAGCAGCTCCAGGTTGTGAGGAAGGTGAAGAACGTAGTCCTGGCGACAGTCCCACACTGGGAGCCAAGGGACCACCAGGTCTTAGTCCATCTGTGCTGTTGACTCCTAGGTTAGTATTGGGGGAGGGGGTCACATCAGTCCAGACTGACTTTATTAGAAAGAGTAAAATCACACTGTGAAAGGATTAGAAAGAAACTTTAGAAGTTATTTAACTCATCCGTCTTGAGTTAGGCTGTAACTCAGTTAAAAAATGGGGTTATGGGCCGGGCGCGGTGGCTCATGCCTGTAATCCCAGCACTTTGGGAGGCTGAGGCGGGTGGATCACGAGGTCAAGCGATTGAGACCATCCTGGTCAACATGGTGAAACCCCGTCTCTACTAAAAATACAAAAAATTAGCTGGGCATGGTGGTGCGTGCCTGTAATCCCAGCTACTCGGGAGGCTGAGGCAGGAGAATTGCCTGAATCCAGAAGGCGGAGGTTGCGGTGAGCCGAGATAGCGCCATTGCACTCCAGCCTGGGTAATAAGAGTGAAACTCTATCTCAAAAAAAAAAAAAAACCAATGGGGTTATGGAGCTAAGGTTAAAAAAATAGATGTTACCCTTTGATCTGAGGATGATTTGATCTTCCAGAGGTTTTCCTTGGCCACAGGTAAGGAATCCCAGTCATGGTTTCCCCATCATTCTTTCCTTGACTCTTCGAACAGTTCAGAGAGAATTTGAGGCGAGTTCTCTCTAACAAGTACTCAGGTCCAAATGAAACAATCTCCCTTTCGTTGTTTGCTTTTGGATGTATTTACCTTGCATACTTATGCCCAGTTTTGCAGACCCTTACAGCACACTACTCTTGTTTGACGTATGTCTAGGTCTGTTAAAGTTATTCGGCTGATTGGCCGAGACACTGTGGAAGAAATTGTCTATAGGAAAGCAGCCTCCAAACTGCAGCTCACCAACATGATCATAGAAGGAGGCCATTTCACTCTGGGAGCCCAGAAACCCTCAGCCGATGCTGACCTCCAGGTATGATACATTGTTCTTTGCTTTGGAATATGCCAGTACCCTTTGTGGAGGACAATGTGAATGAAAAGAACCAGCTCTCATCAGCCGTTCTCCCCAGCTACACATTCGTTCCCTGGCCTCCTTCATACCTGCCGCAGTGCTGGCTGTGTGCAGAGTCTGTAGAAACCAAGATTCAGATCCAAGCCTCATCACTTCTTGGCTTTTTGGGTTTGAGCAGCTTTTTAACCGCTTAGATCTACTCTTTTTGCATTTCTAAAAGTAAAGATACCACTGGTTACCTCAGAGGGCTATTAAGAGAATTAGTTAAAGAACTCAGCATAGTCAATAACAATTAATTCTGTACTTCCTCCTTAATCCCAGACTCTTTGATCAGTGACTTACATTACTTCATACTCAGAGGAGGTTGAATGAGATCAGGAATTCAAAATTGTACCTTAGGAAAAATGGGTGAAAGAACTAGAGGTAATTTGCTTGAAGAAGGGAATACTGGATGGGAGACAGATGTGGGTTTGGAAGATTTTAGAGCTCTCTTTTGGAAGAGGACTTAGAGTTATTCTGTAGCAGCCCTTGGGTTAAAATTAGAACTCATAATATTTCCTGGATGCATTGGTTTTGCCCTAAGGATGGGGGGCTGGATGCAAAGAGACCGACTCCTAGGATATGAGAAAGATGCAGATATGAAGGGAGTAATGAATGTCTGTCAAGGGCAGTATCAGTGGGAGGGTCTGGTGTGAGAAGCATTGCAAAAGAAGGAAGGACGGGAGCTGGCTGCTATTTAGAGGTGGGTCTCAACGGTGGGGAGATGGAAAATTCAAAGACGGCTGTGAGGTTTGGAGCCTGTATGATGAGGAGAGTAGAAAGGAAAATAGGTAGGTCAGAATTTTAGGAAGATAAAGGTAATTTAGGCTTTAGTCAGAGTATGCAGTAAAAATACAATATAAACATAAACTATTTTAGAGGCAGACTGAGAGACAAAAGGAAAGAATTTTATTTGCAAAAGTTTGCAAGAAAGACTAGGCTTTGAAAGGACTAGTCTGTCAAAAAATACAAGTGTTTAAGAGGGAAAAAATGACGCAATAATACAAGCAGAGTTACCACGTTTGTAATTAGTCTGAGCACGGGTTAGAAAGCAGTACTTCTTTCACGTGGTTACCGTATGTGCAAAGGCCAGTGCATATCTTTACCTATCAGCATTGCAAAAGCAGGGATCATGTTTTTGTTAGGGAGTCAGTCCTTACAGGAAAGGTTCAGGGGTTCATTAATTTGGGGACTAGAACTAGAAAGAGTAACCCTGGGTGTTGTTTATTTGTTTGTTATTAGTTTATCTTAGGGGGTAAGTGTGGCTTTTTTCTTTTTCTGTCTTTCCTTTTGTTGCTGATTCTGCGTCACATGCTTGCTTAATTAACCGTAATGGTGGTAGGGCAGGCTGTACATTTTAATTTCACACTGTCTAAGAGACAATTACAAACGTGAGAAGCAAGCTGGAGAGAGGTAGAAGTACACGGTAGATACTTTTATTTTTTAAATTTTTATTATACTTTTTAGTATACTTTAAGTTCTGGGTTACATGCGCAGAACGTGCAGGATTGTTACATAGGTATGCATGTGCCATGGTGATTTGCTGCATCTAATACCCTGTCATCGACATTAGGTATTTCTCTTAATGCTCTCCCTCCCCTAGCCCCCCACCCCACGACAGGCCCTGTGTGTGATGTTCCCGTCCCTGTGTCCATGTGTTCTCATTGTTCAGCTCCCACTTATGAGTGAGAACATGTGGTATTTGGTTTTCTGTTCTCGTGTCAGTTTGCTGAGAATGATGATTTCCAGCTTCATCCATGTCCCTGCAAAGGACATGAACTCCTTCTTTTTTATGGCTGCATGTATTCCATGGTGTAGATGTGCCACATTTTCTTTATCCAGTCTATCATTGAAGGGCATTTCGGTTGGTTCCAAGTCTTTGCTATTGTGAACAGTGCTGCAATAAACATATGTGTGCATGTGTTTATTGTCTGTGTCTTTATAGTACAATGTGTCTTTATAGTAGAATGATTTGTAATCCTTTGGGTATATACCCAGTGATGGGATTGCTGGGTCAAATGATATTTCTGGTGTTAGATTGAGGAATTGCCACTCTGTCTTCCGGTACACTGTAGATACTCTTAAATGCAGTTTTCCACAGAACAATTCTCCATAGAACCTTGAGAGAAGGTCACTGCTGGGCATGGTGAAGGGGTAAATGACAGAGCCTCAGAAGGCTTGCATTGTCTTTAGAAGAGGAAGGATGTCATAAGGTGTTTGCACTCTCCCAGTAGAGGGAGCTCCAGGGTTACAGTGAGAAGTATGGTGTGATGTGGGCCTCTGGACACATCATTGGGAAATGTGTAGACACACCTCCACCCCATGGGGCCATGTATTAGTGGGAACATAGACTGCTGGCTGAGAGCAACTCTCTTGGACTTCTTGTGCAACTCATGGTTATCAGAAAGTTACTTTCTGACTCAAATGTCTGATTCATCTCTTCCCCATCCAGACGCTACGAGTTATTTGTGGTTGCCAAAAACAAAGGTGATAACCCAATGCCCTTGTCTCAAAAGAAAGCAGGGTATTTCTCTTTAATACCAGAAAACCAGAAGTAAAAGATATGGTTCTGATTTGGTAAATCTAAGTAGTAGGTATGGAGTTCTGAAGTCCTGAAAGAAGGAAGCATGTTTATTATCCTGCAGGGAGGTCAGAGTAGAAAGAGAGGCGGGGAGGTGCAGGCGTGGTGAACACTTACGAAATGCTGAGCGTTGTCTCAGGTGCTCTTTTCCAGTTGTTTCAGTAAATAAGAATAACAGCAGGATGAGATAGACACTCTCTTTATCCCCATCTTAAGTAATTTGCCCAAGGTAATTCAGATTTCGGATTCCAAACCAAGCACTCTAACTTCCGAGCACATGCCCTTAATTACTGGAATATACAGCTTCTCGTAAAAACACATAATTTCCTTAATGACTAGGACACACTGCAAGTGAGCAATAACAAGGGAGAGCCAGGAGGCAAGCGTAAGTACAAGGGGGTTGGGGATAGGGTCCCAGTATAGACAAATTCATCATAAATACTTGGTTTTCTACTATTTTTAGTACCAGCTGCCCAAGCCAGTCATCCTGGTTATGTAAAGGGAGAGTAAATATAAATATATCTAGGTGCATTCATGCTTAAGTGAGCTGTCTGTTTTTCAAGCTGTTACAGAATACCTTAAGATTTCCAGGTTACTCACAAAATAGATGATCTAGAGATTATTAACCCAGTCTAAGAGGGCAGGTTTGAATCCACCTTGGGTCAGGATCTCAGAGTTAGTACTTAGGAGGTGCAAAGTTGGAATTAGCAAGCGAAAGCCAGGAAAAATTATGTATGCTTTCTGTGTGGTTCCTGTGGCCATAGGGAACAGGCTGACAGTACTCCAGAGAGGGATGAGGGGAGAGAAGCAGGATAGTGCAGTGCCAGAGGAACATCCAGGAAAGTTCAAACTGAGAAGAGCCCTTCGGGTCTGGTGGTCAGAAGTTGTGACTGGTGTTTGCCAAGGTGGTTTCTGTAGAAACCAAATTTCTATGGAAATTGTTAGGAGAACGTATTGCCAAAGAAAAGGAGTCAGTTTATAGTAGAGCTAAAGTACCCAGTGTAGCCGTCTCTTTCTAAGGAGTCTGTCAGTGGGGAGGTCAGAAAGTAGCTAACAGGGTCTCTGACTTCTCATGTGACTGCTGGGAATGCTTATGAAAGAGTCAGCTGGGTGCAGTGGCTCATGTCTGTAATCCCAGCACTTTGAGAGGCTGAGGCGGGCAGATCATGATGTCAGGAGTTCGAGACCAGCCCGACTAACGTGGTGAAAGCCCGTCTCTACTAAAAATATTAAAAAATTAGCCGGGCGCGGTGGAGCGTGCCTGTAATCCCAGATACTCAGGGGGCTGAGGCAGGAGAATCACTTGAACCCAGGAGGCAGAGGTTGCAATGAGCCAAGATCGTGCCACTGCACTGTAGCCTTGGTGATGGAGCGAGACTCCGTCTCAAAAAAAAAAAAAAAAAGAAAAAGAAAAAGTCAGTGAGAGGAGCCATTGGAAATGCAGGAAATTACTGTTATTCTTCAAAAAAATTGGAGGCTTATACATTTCATTGTTTTTATGGAGAATTGTCAAAGTCAGTACCTCTAATAATCATCTATCACCTCTCTGCTTAGCTATCATCCAACTGTTAAATGGCCATGGCTGTTAGCATTTATGGTGGGGAGAGCAGAGGATCTGCCTATCCATCGGAGTAGGACCGTGCTTGGCATTGTTATCCACTTAGCCAATCATTGATATCCTAAAGTTTGTTTTCATGAGAACTTACTAGACTTTTTTGTTTTCTCTACCCTAGTTGAGTGAGATACTCAAATTCGGTTTGGATAAACTGCTGGCCTCTGAAGGGAGCACCGTGGATGAAATAGACCTGGAGGCCATCCTGGGAGAAACAAAAGACGGCCAGTGGACTTCTGATGCCTTGCCTGCAGCAGAAGGAGGGAGCAGAGAGCAAGAGGAAGGAAGTAAGTTGGAGGTTAGAGCAGAGCAAATGGCATAACCACCCCAAGCTAGAGCTCACGTCCCCATGGAAAGCTCTGGATGCTGCTCTCTGGGACATCTTTTTTCTACCCAACCCTACTGTCTTCTTGGGCACACTGTTTAAGATTTGCTTGGTACAAGAACTTTTCCCAGACTAACTGCAGATTTGTGTGGCTCTTCCCTTGTAGCTGAACTGTGAACCAAAATCATACTATTAATGTTTATGACACTGTCACTCTTGAGGCTTTGCATTTGTACCTTTTCTCCCTTGGTTGCAACATCTTCTCCTTTGTTTATTAGTAAAGCCTACTGTCCTTGGTATGATGCTTTACACATAGTGATTCCTCTTCTAAACGGTGGAATTATTTGTGTTTTAAATTGCAGCTAACATTGAGCACGTTCTTTGTATTCATCAACAGAGCAGACTTTGTCATGTGCTTTTCTCCGTTTAACTTTCATAATACACCATGGGCTGTAGGAGATGATTCTGTCTTTTAATTTTCTTTTCTGAATTTGGTCAACATTTGTTATTTTGTTCTTTTCTGTTCTGAGTATTTTAATTTCTGACTTGAAGTACTTTTTCACATGGTAGCTTTGTAAAGGTATTCCCTGGCATCTCAAAGTTATTTTGAAATGACTTATTTTTCTGTACCAGCTGCAGCAGAGATTCAATATGGACCGGGGTGCGAGGTTTGGGAGTGTTAGGCTTAATTCACCGGTACTTACTTTCAGTAATAGGGAACAGTGCTGTTTCTTTACTAGATGGTAGCTGCTTTTTATGTTAAGTAGTAGTGGCATGATTTCTGGTTTTGTAGTTCCCTTTTGTTTCTTTTGGACTGTGAATTTCCATCACTTGCTTTCTCTTTCTCTTTGCCACAAACTTGTCTGAGGATGTCTCCCCACTTCTAAGTTGTCTCTGTCTCCCTGCCAGAAGCTGTGCCTTTCCAAATTCTTGGCTGCGTGTATTTTATGCCTGCCTTTCTTTTCATGTCCTTAGCAGCCACTGCTCTGATCCACCAGGTCTCAGACCTATCCTCATTATCATTATCTTCCCACTTGGAATGACCCTCTTTTGGGGGTGGATTTTATCTGTCTGTCCTTGCTGGACCCCTCCTCCCTGCCCGCCCTCTCCTCTGCATAGTCTCTGCCTGACTGTCTACTCTAGTGTAGGCCTTGGAGCTGGCTCGGCTGGTTTTGGAGGTTATTTCTCTAGTTACCGATCATAAGGTGAAGTGTGTAGTATGTTCTGACGTCTAATGTTGTAGTGGGCATGGATTGGGGTGGTTTTATTGGCCTCGTTGGTCTGTATAGTTTTGTGGGATAGGTGGAAAAGCTGGAATTTGGGCAGCCGGCGTTGTTTTACAGGAAGCTGCTCTTTGACTCTTCTTGTATTTTATCTTTAAAATTCTTTATGAAAATATTCTGTTTCTATTCTTCAAGAATTTTCTTGTTCTCCACTTGTTGTTTTCATTGTACCCTGTTCTCATTTCAAGGACATACTGTCTTCTCTGGGGACATTTATTATAGCTTTTTCATATATCTTTTAGGGAGGATATTATCTTTTTAAAAAGTATTTCTCTTCCCACTGCATTGACTTTTACTTATCTTTCTTCCTCTTTTTAAAAAACCAAAACTATATTTATTTATTTATAGAAATTTATAGATAAAATTGTATTTATCATGTACAACATGATTCCTTAAGGCCTATATACACTGTGGAATCATTAAATCTAGCTAATTAACATACTTCATATGGTTGTCATATTCGTGGTGGTTATGAACATCACTTCATTTGGTTATATTTGTGGTGAGAACACTTAACATCCACCCTCTCAGTATTTCTGAGGAATACAATATATCATCATTAGCTATAGTCACAATGGTACCTCTTTTTCTAAAAAAAAAAAAAATTGTTTGGGGATGTCTTGTTCTCCTTGGTGGTTTCCCTGACCATCTGGTATCCCCTGGCTATCTGATCACATGTACTGATGAAGTGCCATAAAGCTGATGGCAGCTCCAGCAATGAGCAGGTCCATGGGCCCCAGGGCCTTATTCCTGGTTGATGAGTCAGCTTTTACATGGAGGGCACCTTCCCTGATATGCATGTTTGAAGTCTTCACTGGGCAACCCATTTTCTCCAAAGACCAATCCTCTAGTATTCTCCCTGGGAGAGTGAGGATGGAGTTCACCTGGTTGCTCAGACTGAAAAGGCAGGATGAGTCAAGGGCTCACGGCACTCCTGCTTTGTGGGATGCAGATCTTCTCTCAGTTCTGCCCCTTGCAGTATGCTGCACTTGTAAGCCCTAAGCTCTTGGGGGATTGAGAGGGTCTCTAGACTCATAATGAGCCCTTGGCTAGGCACCTATGTTTGTTTCCATGGCTCTTGTTAATGTTATTATTCCGCCAGCCACTTTTCATTTTCCAAAAGGTTATTAACTTTTTCATCCACCATTGCCTCGTATATCTTTTTTAAAATCCCTTTAACTGTCACTTAGTTTCAGATGAGAAAAGAAATAGATGCATGTAATCATATTTTTAAGTTATAATTGATTATATTGAGTAGCAACGCTTACACCCGTTTCTGTACTTATCTTGATAATTTCAGCCTATTTTGCTAACGTTTACTAGAACAAAATAAAGTCGCACTCTTTTCCAGAAAGATAATTATATTTCTCAGTCAATCTAACTGCCTAAAATAATTTTACTTTTTTAGACAGTCCAACTGCTAGAAAAATTCCCCAGTTGTATTAAACGTGGGGATTTTCTCTTTGAAGAATGGGTATAAGTTCACTCTGTGGTAAATGATTATCCCGGTAGAATAGAGATACAGGTCCAGGCGGTGGCAGAGTGAAGATAGGGAGCATGATTACAAAGAATATAAATGGATAGGAAAGATTGGTAATTCACATGGCCCCCATCAGAATTAGATAAAAAGCAGGGTTGCTTGATCTTGAATGCCAGGGTTTTTTTAAAAAGCATGTTTGGAAGTTGAGAATCACATGCAGTATGCAGCTACATATGTTGATCATATCTGACACGTCTCAGCTCTGTTTTTCTTCTACTTGTAGATAAAGTGCTTCATTGAAAGCCCCCTGCTGATTTAATTAGCAATGCCAATTACAACTACAGCTGGTTAGATTTGGGTAAAAGTGTGAAGCAATTGATCTCTTGAGAATGAAAATGTTTTGCTTTCATACTCTCTAGGGAAAACATACTTAGCAGATTTCACAAATGTTGTGAAAATACATTATTTGGTAACTTGTGCTACTAAATATGCTTCCCTGTTGAATCATTATCTTACCTATCTGTGATTGCTAGTCTCGACTGGTCCTGACTTTTCTTAATCACGTTATTCATGATCTTGGCAGATCACTCAGCCTCTTTGAGCGTTTGTGTTCTCATCTGTAGAATGGTCCTGTTAATGTCTACTCTACTATTTTAACAGCTGGAAAAATCAGACACAGTAATAGTTGTGGAAGTGATCTGATAGCACACAGTGCTATTCAGAATTACAATTATCTTCATTGCTGTTGTTATTACAGTAATTATTATTTGCTAGCACGTTCTCTGTCCACCCTTCTAGAGAAACGAAATACCTTCATCCAGTCTTAGCTCATTTAGAATATAGGCTGTTTTCTTATCCACTCTAGTTATTGCTTTGCATAGCATTAATCTGTTTTTCCTTGGTATCTAACAATTCTCTCTTTGTGTTTTATGTTGTTAGAAAATCATATGTACTTATTTGAAGGGAAAGATTATTCTAAAGAGCCCAGTAAGGAAGACAGAAAATCATTTGAACAACTGGTAAACCTTCAGAAAACCCTTTTGGAGAAAACCACTCAAGAGGGCCGATCACTCCGAAATAAAGGCAGTGTAAGAACTGTTAATTTATTTAAAAGATCTTCTTCCAAACTCTTGTTCTAAGAAAACAAAACCAAACCAAAATGATGCTGGCATCATTTTGTTCTCGTAGGATAACTTGTCAAGAAATAAGTATGTGTTTGTTGAACTGTTAATATAATTAGCCATACCCTGGTATAAAAACGATGGTAAGAAGTCAGCATAGAAAAACATTAAGAAGGAGAGAGTATATTGTACGATTTAGTGCAGGTGAAAGCAGCCTTGTCCATCCAAATCAC
The DNA here is from genome assembly GCA_028533165.1 of Leontopithecus rosalia. Classification (NCBI taxonomy): domain Eukaryota; kingdom Metazoa; phylum Chordata; class Mammalia; order Primates; family Cebidae; genus Leontopithecus; species Leontopithecus rosalia. The sequence goes on along the minus strand of CM052667.1, from coordinate 41,412,840 downwards.
CCCTAAAAGCATCCCTGTATTATACCAAAATACCATAGCCTGCTGTTGGTAATGATGACCCTATGGCAATAGGAGAGGATATCAATCATAAATGATATATGTAATGTTCACAGTGTTTGGCAGTTAATATGTGCTCATTAAATGCTAGCTATTACTAAGATAATCATGATATTAAAATACAGTCTTAACAAAACTATATAATACATTGCAGAAAGATTTTCATTAAAAATGGCTAAAGTGGCATCCTTCAGGGTATGCTTTCAGTCAAGGAAAAAAGTTACTTTTCTGAAGTAACTTATTCCTAATGAAATGAATCAAAATGAGTGTTTCTGCCATGTCAGTGCTGTGGCTGAGTCACTGCACCTGTGAAGTGTGTCATATGAACTGTGCCTTCAAGTACTTTGCCTTCAGTTCCCACCATGCAGGGTGGGTGGATGGAGATGCAGTGTTCTGTGAAATGTTAAGCATATTGCTGCTGTACAGTGTGCTGTGGGAATAATGAAACTTAGGGAAGAACATTCTTGACCCTGGTGATGGATCTTGTTCCTCCTCTAGGTTCTCATCCCAGGCCTTGTGGAGGGATCTACCAAAAGGAAGCGGGTTCTGAGCCCAGAAGAGCTGGAGGACAGGCAGAAGAAAAGGCGAGAAGCAGCTGCCAAGAGAAGGAGACTCATAGAGGAGAAGAGGAGGCAAAAGGAAGATGCTCAACATAAGAAGAAGTATGTGCATTAGCTGTGGACCGCAGTTGGTAAAGGAGTCCCTCATGTAGTGAGACCACAGTCGAGCATCACTTTAACAATACAAAAGACTTCTTTTAAGCTTGTTCCTATTGGTAACAGGTTACTTTGTAAATGCTTACTGTGTGTAAGTGCAAAGTCCCAAGTGCCTGAGGCGGGGAAGATGGATTCCATTGAAACCAGAATTTTTAAAATTTTTTTGAGACAGATTCTTGCTCTGTCAGCCAGGCTGGAGTACAGTGTGTACAGTCACTGCTCGCTGTAGCCTCAACCTCCCATGCTGCAGTGATCTACCCATCATAACGTCCCTAGTAGCCGGGACCACAGGTGTGTGCCGTCATGGGTGGCTAATTTTTTTTGTTATTTGTAGAGACAGTCTCATTGTGTTGCCCAGGCTTGCCTCAAGCTCCTGAAGCCAAGCTATCTTTCTGCCTTGACCTCCAAAATGCTGGGATTGCAGGCATGAGCTACCATGCCTGGCCGAAACCAGAAAATTTTAAGATTTTATTGTAGCTATGTGACATAGAGTAGTTTACTTGAACAATCTCTTTTAGTGATATTCTTAAAAACAGGAACATTCAGTGAGTGCTCATTATTGGATTGTAGTCAGGAAGCAGTTGGCCTAGTCAATAAGTCGTGTTTATTTACAAAAAAGCAGAAAACTTCAATCAGGGTATGTTCCTAATAGCATTTCTACTTGGCAGATACTGTTTGTGAACAGCAGTATGAAATGTGCTCCAAGGGAGATTGTGTTTGTCTGGGTTAATTTCCTTTTCTCTCTGGCCTGCTAAAGGATGGCGTGGTGGGAATCCAACAACTACCAGTCCTTCTGCCTGCCCTCTGAGGAGAGCGAGCCAGAGGACCTTGAGAATGGGGAGGATGAGAGTTTTGCTGAGCTGGATTACCAAGACCCAGACGCTACCTCCCTCATGTACATTAGTGGTGATGTCACCCACCCTCAGGCTGGGGTCGAGGATGCTCTCATCGTGCACTGCGTAGGTACGAGAAGTGGTATGGCTGGGGATGAGGGCCTCAGTCCTTATGGTGCCAAGCACTGGGGTGGGTGGGGCAGAACCCTGACACAGGGCTGATGGTCCCAGTGTAGTATCGTGTGGTCAAAAAAGTATGAATTTTAGAGTCAGGAGACATTCCAGAATCATTTCACTCTTGGCTCTCTCATTTACCTGGTTTAGTTATCTAATCTCTCAACTTTAACTTCCTTATTTATATAGTGGGACAATATCTGCCTTATCCTCCGCTCAAGGTTTTTAAGAGGGTGGAATGAAGCGACATTGATAAGACAAATCCTTTGAGAAACAACAAAATCAAGCTTGTTCCCTTGCTTGACCTTTGTACTTTTTACTTCATCTGCCTAAAACCCTCTTCCCAAATAACCACATCAAGTGTCATTCAAATGTCTGTTTCTCAGAGAGGTCGTCTGTGATCACCTCATATACAACAGGCCTCATCCTCCCTCTGTTATTCCCTGTCCCTTCTCCCATATTTTCCTTTATCACACCTGTCCCACCTCCATATTACCTACATATTTGTTTATTTGACTGTTGAATTAAAAGTATGCTTCTTGGAAGCAGGCGGATTTTTTTGTTGTTGACGGCTGTGACTCTGGTGTCTAGAACAATGCCTGACACATAATACATGCTAAAAAACCTTTGTAGTATGAGTAAATGGCTGTAAGTACTAAGATACTAAGCAGCTTTGTTTATACCAGCTTGGATAAGTCATTTCCCCTTTCCTCTTCCCTGCCTGTGTGCTGCTGCGTAACCAGTGCTTTTCCTCACTGCAATATTCCATCTATTCTCCATCCTTCCACAGTCATTTCCCAGGAATCACAGATGCACCACAGAGATTTTGCTCATTCAGAACACTAATTTTTGAGATGCTTTCCTGTTATGATGGCCCCAGGTATATCTTTCAGAAAACATAAACATATTTGGGAAGTCCAACCTGTGATATTCCTAGGAGATCAGATATTTTGTTTTTTTCCCTTTGAAAAAATCATTCTCCCACAAGCCCTTTTGTGTGCCTTTGTTCTTCTAAATTGTGGACTGGACTGAAAATTTTCTGTTTCTTCAATCAGATGACTCTGGCCGCTGGGGCAGAGGTGGTTTATTTACAGCTCTGGAAAAACGATCTGCTGAGCCAAGAAAAATATATGAGCTGGCTGGGAAAATGAAAGGTAAGAAGCAAAGCAGAAGGAGGGTTAAGGATGGAATAAGAGAGGAGACACTTAGTATCATGAGGGTTACACAGTACTAGATAAGAAATCAGAATAACTGGTTGGGAACTGAATTCTGTCTTAAATTAGCTACTTGTTCTGTGACTTCAAGGCATTCTCTTACCTTTTCTGTACCTATTTCCTCATCTGTGATTTGTGAATAATACTTGTTCTGCCTACTTCATGGAACTGAAGTGAGCATAATGAATATGTGTATTCTGAAAAGCATCGATCCATGCATACATGTGAAAGTATTGGAATGGGCTGGACACAGTGGCCTTTGCTTGTAATCCTGGACTTGAGGACTGCTTGAGGCCAGGAGTTTGAGATCAGCTTGGGCAACATAATGAGACTCTGTTTCTACAAAAAATTTAAAGATCAGCTGGGTGTGGTGGTGCACGCCTGTAGTCCCAGCTACTCAGGAGGCTGAGGTGGGAGGATCACTTGAGCCCAAGAGGTTGAGGTTGCAGTGAGCTGTAACTGTACCACTACACTACAGCTTGAGTGAGAGTGAGACCCTGTTTCATTCAAAAGAAAAAGAAAAGTATTGAAATAAAGATGAAGGAATATCTCATGAAAACATTAAAGACCTGTGGGAGGCTGGACGTGGTGGCTCAAACCTATAATCCCAGCACTTTGGAAGGCCAAGATGAGATAAGGAATTCCAAACCAGCCTCACCAACATGGCGAAACCCTGTCTCTACAAAAAAAAAAATATATACAAAAATTAGCCAGGCATGGTGGCACATGCCTATAATCCTAGCCACTGGGGAGGCTGAGGCACAAGAATCACTTGAACCTGGGAGGTAGAGATTTCAGTGAGCTGAGATCACACCATTGCACTCCATCCTGAGTGACAGAGCAAGACTTTGTCTCAAGAAAAAGACCTATGGGAGAGAAATTGGACACACCATTAAAATGCTGACCAGAGCTCGGGTTTGGTGCTGAGGGGAATGAAGATGTGTTATGAGGTCAGCACAGCCTAGGTTACAACACTCCCTGGAGACAGAAATAAAGCTCTTTGGTGCCAGGGGAACGTAGAAGCCTGAACAGTGTTTTCCCTTGGCACAGAGAAGGGAAAAAGACACCTCCTTTTACATCCAGAAATAACAAAGTGGCAAGAGGAATAAAATTATTATTGTGGTCATTTTCTGGAGACTGAAGGACCTTGTCTGATAGAGAAGGGTCCTCCAGATTCCTTAGAGGTTGATTTTTCCTAATCCTGCCCAGTTCTATATGGTAGAAAGGGAGGTAAGAACGTAAAGAGTGAGTACTTTTTCTAGTAAAACACGTTAATGAAGAAGGATTTAATGTGTGTCAAAATAGTCAATCCAGATCTAGATGCTGATTGGGCAGTTGGCAAAGCAGAACCCCAGAGCTGGAGGTGCAGATTGAGGAGTCCCTGTTTGGAGTCTGTGTTTGAAACCATGTGAGAGGGAGGATGGAGAAACGAGAGGCAAAGAACAGACCTGGGAAAGACCTCCGCCTAGTCCTTGAGGCAAAAAGATGGAATTTCTGACAGAAAGAATTGCCAGAAAATTAGGAAACCTTGTGCAGTATTTTGAGGTACAAGGGAAGAAAGTCTGTCAAGAAGGCAAAGTTCATGGTGTCAGACACTGACGTGAGGATGAACTGGGGAAAGGCCATGGATTTGAACCAAGGTCACTCACATGACCTTGGAGCACTTTGTGGAGAGTGGGAAGCTCAGACTTAAGGCCTGAGTGCTCAGTAAGGACATGGAGATGGGAGTGTGCACTTTTCTCAGAAGAAGGATTGAAGCAGGTTGCAGCAAAGTAGATGAAGCTGTGGACTAGAATTCCCTGGGAAGGCTTCATGGAGGTTATGAAAGTTGTCTTGGGCCTGGAAAGGTGGGTTGAATTTAAATAGGTGGAGAGAAATGGCAAATGGATTCCCAGCTGCTCATTACAACACCTACTGTTCACCATCTGTGGGTATTGAAGGACCCAGGCACCCTGTTTCTTTGTGTGAAGGATGGTGTACAGGCCACACAGGCCAGAGTGGAAGGTTCAGGCAGAAGAATAGAGGAGAGTTTCATTGTTACCAGAGGCTCGGGCCACATCATAGAAGACCGCACGTGATTTGTCCAGGGAGATACCATTCTAAACAGAACCTTATCTAATGGAATGGGTAATGACTGTTCATTTGGGGAATTTGATCAAAAGGATGGCAAAGCACAACCAATATTTTAGAATGACTGAACAAAAAGTTCAGACTGGTATCAACCTAACCAATAGACAGGCTGTGTAAAATAAGATGAACATAGGTTGATTTCTTGTGTTTGTGTGTGTGTGTGTGTTTTTAAATTTATTTTCGAGACAGAGTCTCACTATCTGGAGTACGATGGCACGATCTTGGCTCACTGCCATTTCCACCTCCCAGGCTCAGGTGATCTTCCTGCCTCAGCCTCCCACGTAGCTTGGACCACAGGCACACACCAACACACCTGGCTACTTTTTTGAATTTTTGGTAGAAAGAGAGTTTTGCCATGTTACCCAGGCTGGCCTGGAACTCCAGAGCTCAAGTGATCCACCTCAGCCTCCTCAAGTGCTAGAATTACAGGCATAAGCCACTGTACCAAGTCTGAGGTTTTTAAGGAGAATGAGAAAGATTACTTACTTGTTTTGAATCACTTGTCTTTGACTACAAGGATTAGTAACAAGAGTGGCACCAGTCTGAGGTTGGGTGGCAGTTAATGAGCAGATGTCCTTGCAGAAGATTATTTTTATGTAAGGTGGTCAGTGCCGTTGTGCAAGGTTGTGTTTTTGTAAATCTTTTGGGATAGTTGTTGTTATCAGGCATTCATGCATTAGCACCTTCCCTTCATGGCTTTCCCTGGCTCCATTTGCCAGAGTTTTGTTGTATTTTTTGAGACAGGGTCTCATCCTGTCAGGCTGGAGTGCATGATCCTAGCTCACCGCAGCCTCTAACTCCTTTGCTCAAGAGATCCTCCTGCCTCAGCCTCCCAAGTAGCTAAAACTACAGGTACACACCACCAAACCCAACTAATTTTTTCTTATGTTTTGTAGAGACTGGGTCTTGCCTTGTTGCCCAGGTTAGTCTGGGACCCCTGGCTTCCGGCAGTCCTCCCGTCTCAGCCTCCTAAAGCACTGGGATTACAGGTGTGAGTCACTGTGCTCAACCATATTTGTCAGAGTTTTTAACACAAGCATCTCTATTTTGATTCTGACCACTTTCACATCAGCTTATGTAAAGCCATAGAATTAGCGTATTTTTCTTCACTATCAGTTTTATTTTATTTGGATGGGGTAGAAAAATATATTATACAAACAGATATAGGTAAAGTAGAATATAATAATTTGAATGATTTAAGACAAGCACAAAACTTCCAAAGGAGTTTCAAGCTCTTAATGCTCCCTCCTCTAAGCCCCCCAGCTACCTCTGGGTATCGTATTCCTTTTCTGATGTCTACAGAGGGACTTTGTTGGTATCGTTTGAGGAGCATTAAATTAGGAGATTATAAAATTCAGGAGTGAAGCAGGTGAGTACCCAGCTAAGGTATTGACTGAAGCCAGGAAAGTGAGAAAGGGCTATGAAGGAAGGTGGGTTCTGAAACCTAACTGAATTTGAAAAAGGCAAGATAAAGGAGGATTCATTCCTCGGGGAACCTGGTATTCTTTATGATGCTCCTTTCTGTTTTACCACAGACTTGAGTTTGGGAGGTGTCCTTTTATTTCCTATTGATGATAAAGAGTCAAGAAACAAAGGGCAAGATTTGGTGAGTAAAACCCCCATCTCTTTTCAGAACTAAAAGTGGACTCACATCAATTTCTCTTGAAGCATCTCCTGCCCCCATTGACCTCTCTACTAGTGTATTAGTTTACTAGGGCTGCCATAACAAAAAGCCACAGACTGGGTAGCTTAAACAGCAGAAATGTCTTTCCTCACAATTCTGGAGGCTGAAAGTCCATTGGTTTTTCCTGAGGACTCTCTCCTTGGCTTGCAGATGGTGGTCCTCTTGCTGCTCATGCATATCCCTGCTGTCTGTGTGTCCAGATTTTCCTTCTTATAAGGATTCCGAAAGGACTCAGAATGGATCAGGCCTCACCCTAACACCCTTGTTTTAGCTTTATCACCCCTTTAAAGACCCTGTCTCTAAATACAGTCACATGAGGTACCAGGGGTTAGGGCTTCAGTACGTGAGTTTGGGGGGACACCGTTCAGCCCATAACAAGTAGTTTGGGCCGTAGCCTCCACTGCACTTTCCCTGTCCCCACCCTTCCATTCATTCGTCCCCGGAGCACTGTCCAGACAGCAGACTCCCCCTAAGTACAAGCGTTTCTATTTGTCTTTTTATCCTCAGTACCCCACATAGTACTGGCCCATATGAAATGCTCCATAAATATTTACTGCACGAGTAAGAAAGCATGACTCAAAACTCTGAGGGTTTCATTTCGTTTCATGTGAAAATTTCTATGAAAAACTGTGTTTTCTAGTCAGCCATAATGAAGCAGAGGAGAGAAACTAATCCATATGTCCTCTGCCCACATCAGAGTCCTTTGGCATCTTAGGCCTATCTCTCCTGCTTACCTGTCATTTGGGATGCCTCTAGTGAGTTTGATTTACCACACCTACCTGGCTTTCTCCAAGACCTGGATTCATTTTCAAATTTTAAGCCAAAATTAAGAAGAAATTTCAAAACCAGGCTAAAAAAGAGGCTCATCCTCTTGAGGTTGCTGGTCTGTGTGACTGTGGTAAGCTGTTTTTACATTGTTATAAAAGAATTCCCTGAGACTGGGTAATTTATAAGAAAAGAGATTTATTTGCTCATGGTTCTACATGCTGTACAGGAAGCATGTTACTGACATTGCTCCTGGTGGGGGCTTCAGGAAACTTACAGTCATGGCAGAAGGCAAAGGGGAAGCTAGTGTATCACACATGGCAAGAGCAGGAAGAAGACAGAGTAGGGGATGATACCATGCTGCTTTAAATAACTAGATCTCAAGTGAACTTTACCAGAGCAAGAATTCATCACCAAGGGTTATGGCAAGGGTATGGCACTAAGCCATTCGTGAGGATTCCACCGTGTGATCCAATACCTCCCACTAGGCCCCACCTCCAACACTGGGGATTACATCCCAACATGAGATTTGGAGGGGACACACATCCAGACTACACAGTGACTCACAACAAAGTGGTTTCTGTTGAGTCATTCCTTCAGTAATTTCTAAAATGCTAAAAAAGAAGAACAGCAAAGTGTCTGTGCATGAGAAACTCAGGATCCAATGATTCGGGATAACTGTTTCCAGCGAGTAGAGCACCACGTCTATGATATGACTGGTGATGTCATCCCGGAAGCTCCCTTGACACGATCCAGGTCCACTTAGGTTACGCTGGTTGACAGATAGTTAGCATTTCATCCTCACGGGAAACATTTGAACAGAGATGGAGTGACTGCTTGTCCTGGGGGTTGCGGAGCTGACTCGGGCATTAAAGGACTGGAATACAGGAACCGCCAAGATCTTTTCCATGACTACAATTCAGAAAAGTTCTTTTTTTTAATTCTTGAGTGACTTCGGTAAGTATGTGTTTTGGACTCATTCTCTGGTTGTAATATATTTTAAAAAGAAGAAGAAAAGCTTATATAAAGTGACTACAAAATAATAATTAATGATGGGATGTGGAGTCTTACATACAGTAGGACGTTGCTGTTTAGGCACAGCATCTGAAAGAGACAAAGCCAAGCCCAAGTGACCCCTCAAGGGCTGTGCCCCCTCCATGGCAGTCACTTGGCTGACAGTGTGGCTGTCTCATGTTGGGTTGGTCATCTAATGGTGGTTCTTTCCAGTTGGCCTTGATTGTGGCTCAGCATCGTGATCGCTCCAATGTCCTATCTGGCATTAAGATGGCAGCCCTAGAAGATGGCCTCAAGAAGATATTTTTAGCAGCAAAGAAGAAGAAAGGTAAGTTCTTCCACCTGTGCTCAAGAGTAGATGAATTTGTTTCTAGGCATGTGATACGACTTTTGAAGGAAGGGGAGAAATGTCAAGACCCCACTTAATATGCATGGTAAAGGCAAACCACAGAAGTGATCACCCCACCATCTTGTATTCATATAGCCCCTTTTCCTTTCCGAAACACTTGTAATATCTGGAATCTCTGTAGGCTGTATCTATTCCCTGGGTATTTTTATTATGATTTTACAGTTGAGGAAGCAGAGGGCTAGAAATGAAGCAACTTGATCATATGCAATTGATAAATGTTGTTTATTTAATCTCCTCTTAGAGCCACAGTCCACACTAACAGACAGCTGTCTGACAAAAATGAATTTAACTTTGTTTCCAAACCTAGTATCTCAAGAGTTTATTGGATTGATTGGCTTGTTAGAGAATCTTTGCTTATTTTAATTTTCCTCCACCTCTATGTCCATTGTACATATTTCCAGAACTTCTGTTCAACAGAATAATTTGTTTTTTCTTACTACAATTCTTCCCCAGAATATTTTTAAATTATAATTGTGTGCTTTGAGTGGGACAGTCAATAATTATTTTCTCCAATGTGTGTTTTATACCCATCAATCAATTTTTCATGAGTGAAGACCTCTGTTCTTTTTTTTTTTTTTTTTGAGACGGAGTTTTGCTCTTGTTACCTAGGCTGGAGTGCAATGGCGCGATCTCGGTTCACTGCAACCTCCGCCTCCTGGGTTCAGGCAGTTCTCCTGCCTCGGCCTCCTGAGTAGCTGGGATTACAGGCACGCACCACTGTGCCCCTAATTTTTGTATTTTTAGTAGAGACGGGGTTTCACCATGTTGACCAGGATGGTCTCGATCTCTTGACCTCGTGATCCACCCGCCTCGGCCTCCCAAAGTGCGACCTCTGTTCTTTTCTTCATAACAGCAAGTGTTCATCTTCCACGGATTGGACATGCCACGAAAGGTTTTAACTGGTATGGTACTGAGCGACTTATTCGGAAACATCTGGCTGCAAGAGGCATCCCGACTTACATGTATCCTTTTGTGATCTTAATTGTGTGTTCTCCCAACCCAAGAGGGGAAAATTTGCTGGTGTCACTATTTAATCCAAGGCCAAGTTTCTTCCTGCCACAGTCTTTACTGTGCCCCTCTTCAGTGAGACAAAATAAGATGCACTTTCTAACTTGTGTATATCGAATATGTACACCCAACAAGATAAACACATCCAAGCATTTCTGGATGCGGGTAGATAAATTAAAAGATACATAAAGGGGAGAATTAATTGACTAATTGTTATTTGGTAACATTGAATCTTTCACATCACTTCTGAGAGATCCTTCAGGCCTTGAAACAAGGTTTAATTCTCAGAACTTCACTCTTCGTTTTAATGAATAGGTAAGCAAACAAATAAGTGAACTATTTTATTTCTGAACCTTTTTGATATGTTATTAAAAGGCAGTATGAAATTTATTTTAACCGTGAAGTCATGGTCTCCTTTAGCTAGACTAGTGTTTTCTTCTAATGACCTCCGTGCTGTATAGGTTAACATATTTTCGACTATTATAACAGGTCCCAAAATTACTACAAAAAGCAGAATTGACCCCCCTAAGTGCTATAATTGCACAGAAACTTCATCTTTTTACTGAGATATTTGACTGAAATTCACTCAGTGATGGGCTTCAGGATACTTATTTATTTTTATTATACTTCAAGTTCTGGGGTGCATGTGCAGAACATGCAGGTTTGTTATGTAGGTTTACTCATGCCATGGTGGTTTGCTGTATCCAATACCCTGTCATCTACATTAGATATTTCTCCTAATGCTATCCCTCCCCAATCCCTCCATCCCTGGCTATCCATCCCCTAGCCCCCTACCCCCTGACAGAACCTGGTGTGTGATGTTCCCCTCACTGTGTCCATGTGTTCTCATTATTCAACACCCACTTATGAGTGAGAACATGTGGTGTTTGGTTTTCTGTTCTTGTGTCAGTTTGCTGAGAATGATGGTTTCCAGCTTTATCCATTTCCCTACAAAGACATGAACTCAGACTTTTTTATGGCTGCTTAGTATTCCATGCTATATGTATGCCACATTTTCTTTATCCAGTCTGTCATTGACAGGCATTTGGGTTGGTTCCAAGTTTTTGCTATTGTGAACAGTGCCACAAACATGTGCATGTATCTTTATAATAGAATGATTTGTAATCCTTTGGGTATATATCCAGTAATGGGATTGCTGGGTCAAATGGAAGTTGTATTTCTAGATCCTTGAGGAATCGTCACACTGTCTTCCACAGTGGTTGAACTAATTTACACTCCCACCAACAGTGTAAGAGTGTTCCTATTTCTCCACATCCTCTCCAGCATCTGTTGTCTCCTGATTTTTCATGATCTCCATTCTAACTGGTGTGAGATGGTATCTCAGTGTGGTTTTGATTTGCATTTCTCTAATGACCAGTGATGGTGAGCTTTTTTTCCTGTTTGTTGCCTCCATATATGTCTTTTTTGGAGAAGTGTCTGTTCATGTTCTTTGCTCAATTTTTGATGAGGTTGTTTGTTTTTTTTCTTGTAAATTTGTTTACATTCCTTGTAGATTCTGGATATTAGCCCTTTGTCAGATGGATAGATTGTAAAAATTTTCTTTCATTTTGTATGTTGCCTGTTCACTCTGATGATAGTTTCTTTTGCTCTGCAGAAGCTCTTTAGTTCAATTGGATCTCATTTGTCAATTTTGGCCTTTGTTGCCATTACTTTTTGTGTTTTAGTCATGAAGTCTTTGCCCATGCCTGTGTCCTGAATGGTATTGCTAAGGTCTTCTTCTAGGGTTTTTGTGGTTTTAGGTCTTATGTTTAAGTCTTTAATCCATCTTGAGTTAACTTTTGTATAACATGTAAGGAAGGGGTCCAGTTTCAGTTTTCTACATATAGCTAGCCAGTTTTTCCAACACCATTTGTTAAATAGGGAGTCATTTCCCCATTGCCTGTTTTTGTTAGGTTTGTCAAAGAACAGATGGTTGTAGATGTATGGTGTTATTACTGAGGCCTCAGTTCTGTTCCATTGGTTTGTATCTCTGTTTTGGTACCAGCATCATGCTGTTTTGGTTAATGCAGCCTTGAAGTATAGTTTGAAGTCAGGTAGCGTGATGCCTCCAGCTTTGTTTTTTGTTATTGTTGTTTTGTTTAGTTTTGCTTAGGATTTCTTGACTATGTGGGCTCTTCTTTGATTTCATATGACGTTTAAGGTGTTTTTTTCAATTCTTTGAAGAAAGTCTGTGGTAACTTGATGGGGATAGCATTGAATCTGTAAATTACTTTAGGCAGTATGGCCATTTTCACAATATGGATTCTTCCTAACTATAAGCATGGAATGTTTTTCCATCTGTTGGTGTCCTCTTTTATTTCCTTAAGCAGTGGTTTCTAGTTCTCCTTGAAGAGGTCCTTCACATCCATTGTTAGTTATATTCTCAGGTATTTTATTCTCTTTGTAGCAATTGTAAATGGGAGTTCACTCATGATTTGTCTCTCTATTTGTCTATTACTGATGTATAGGAATGCTTGTGATTTTTGCACATTGATTTTATATCCTGAGATTTTGCTGAAGTTGCTTATCAGCTTAAGGAGATTTTGGACTGAGACACTGGGGTCTTCTAAATACACAATGGTGCCATCTGCAAATAGAGACAATTTGACTTCCTCTTTTCCTAATTAAATGCCTTTTTTTTTTTTGCCTGATTCCCTTGGCCAGAACTTCCAATAATGTGTTGAATAGGGGTGGTGAGATAGGGCATCCTTGTCTTGTGCTGGTTTTCAAAGGGAATGCTTCCAGTTTTTGCTCATGCAGTATGATATTGGCTGTGGGTTTGTCATAAATAGCTCTTACTACTTTGAGATACGTTCTGTTGATACCTAGTTTACTGAGAGTTTTTAGCATAAAGGGCTGTTGAATTTTGTCAAAGGCCTTGTCTGCATCTATTGAGATAATTGTGGTTTTTGTCTTTGGTTCTGTTTATGTGATGGATTATGTTTATTGATTTGCTTATGTTGAACCAGCCTTGCATCCCAGGGATTAAGCTGACTTGATCATGATGATAAGCTTTTTGATGTGCTCTTGGATTTGGTTTGCCAGTATTTTATTGAGGATTTTTGCATCGATGTTCATCATGGTGATTGGCCTGAAATGTTCTTTTTCACTTGTGTCTCTGCCAGGTTTCAGTATCAGGATGATATTGGTCTCATAAAATGAGTTAGGGAGGATTCCCTCTTTTTGTATTGTTTGGAATAGTTTCAGAAGGAATGGTACCAGCTCCTCTTTGTATGTCTGGTAGAATTTGGCTGTGAAGCCATCTGGACCTGGACTTTTTTTGGTAGGTAGGCTATTAATTGCTGCCTCAATTTCAGACCTTGTCATTGGTCTATCCACGGATTCAACTTCTTCCTGGTTTAGTCTTGGGAGGGTGTAGGTGTCCGGGAATTCATCCATTTCTTCTACATTTACTGGTTTATGTGCATAGAGTCATTTGTAGTAATCTCTGATGGTAGTTTGTATTTCTGTGGAATCGGTGGTGATAGCCCCTTTATCGTTTTTTTGTTGCATCTATTCGATTCTTCTCGCTTTTCTTTTAAATTAGTCTGACTAGCAGTCTAACTATTTTGTTGATCTTTTCAAAAAACCAGCTTCTGGATGTATTGATTCATTTTAAGTTTTTTTGTGTCTCTATCTCCTTAAGTTGTGCTCTGATCTTAGTTATTTCTTGTCTTCTGCTAGCTTTTGAATTTGTTTGTTTTTGCTCCTCTAGTTTTTTTAATTGTGATGATAGGGCGTCGATTTTAGATCTTTCCTCGCTTCTCATGTGGGCATTTAGTGCTATATGTTTCTCTCTATACATCACTTTAAGTGTGTCTCAGAGATTCTGATACGTTGTGTCTTTGTTGTCATTGGTTTTGAAGAACATCTTTATTTCGGCCTTCATTTCAGTATTTATCCAGTAGTCTAGTCATTCAGGAACAGTTGTTCAGTTTCCATGTAGTTTGTGCAGTTTTGAGTGAGTTTCTTAATCCTGAGTTCTAATTTTATTGCACTGTGGTCTGAGAGACTGTTAGGATTTCCTTCTTTTGCATTTGCTAACGAGCATTTTATTTCCAATTATATGGTAAATTTTAGAATAAGTGCAATATGGCGCTGAGAAGAATGTATATTCTGTGAATTTGAGGTGGAGATGTCTATTAGGTCTGCTTGGTCCAGATCTGAGTTCAAGTCCTGGATATCCTTGTTAATTTTCTGTTTCATTGATCTGTCTGATATTGACAGTGGGGTGTTAAAGTCTCCCACTACCAGTGTGTGGGAGTCTAAGTCTCTTTGTAGGTCATTGAGAACTTGCTTTATGTATCCAGGTGCTCCTATATTGGGCGCATTTATATTTAGGATAGTTAACTCTTCTTATTGCATTGATCCCTTTATTATTACGTATGCCCTTCTTTGTCTCTTTTGATCTTTGTTGGTTTAAAGTCTATCAGAGGCTAGCATTGTAACCCCTTTTTTTTCCCTCTCCATTTGCTTGGTAAATCTTCCTCCATCCCTTTATTTTGAGCCTATTTATGTCTTTGCACATGAGACGGGTCTCCTGAATAGAGCACACCAATGGGTCTTGACTCTTTATCCAATTTGCCAGTCAGTGTCTTTTGGTTGGGGCATTTAGCCCATATACATTTAAGGTTAATATTGTTATGTGTCAGTTTGATCCTGCCATTTTTATACTAGCTGGTTGTTTTGCCCATTAGTTGATGCAGTTTCTTCATAATGTCTGTGGTCTTTACAATTTGGTATGCTTTTGCAGTGGCTGGCACTGGTTGCTCCTTTCTGGTAAGGCAGGCCTGGTGGTGACGAAATCTCTCAGCATTTGCTTGTTCATAAAGGATTTTATTTCTCCTTTGCTTATGGAGCTTAGTTTGGCTGAATAGGAAATTCTGGGTTGAAGATTCTTCTTTAAGGATGTTGAATATTGGCCCTCACTCTCTTCTGGCCTTGTAGGGTTTCTGCTGAGAGATCCACTGTGAATCCGATGGGCTTCCCTTTTTCTGTAACCCAACCTTTCTCTTTGGCTGCCCTTAGCAATTTTCCCTTCATTTCAACCCTGGTGAATCTGATGATTATGTGCCTTGAGGTAGCTCTTCTTGGGGAATATCCTTGTGGTGTTCTCTATATTTCCTGAGTTTGAATGTTAGCCTGCCTTGCTATGTTGGGGAAGTTCTCCTGGATAATATCCTGAAGAGTATTTTCCAAATTTGTCTCATTCTTTTCATCGCTTTTAGGCAAACTGATCACACATAGATTTGATCTTTTCACATAATCCTATATTTCTTGGAGGCTTTGTTAATTTCTTTTCACTCTCTTTTTTCTAATCTTGCCTTCTCTCTTTATTTCATTGAGTTTATCTTCAATCTCTGATATCCTTTTTTTCTGCTTGATCAATTTGTCTATTGAAACTTGTGCATGCTTCGTGAAGTTCTCGTGCTGTGTTTTTCAGCTCCATCAAGTTGTGTATATTCTTCTCTACACTGGTTATTCTAGTTAGCACTTTGTCTAACCTTTTTTAAGGTTCTTAGCTTCCTTTCAGTGGGTTAGAACATCCTCTTTTAGCTTGGAGAAGTTTGTTATTACCTACCTTCTGAATCCTGCTTCTGTCAGCTTGTCAAACTCATTCTCCATTCAGTTTTGTTCCCTTGCTGGTGAGGAATTGTGATCCCTTGGAGAAGACGAGTTGTTCTGGTTTTTGGAGATTTCAACCTTTTTGTACTGGTTTCTTCCTGTCTTCATGGATTTATCTAACTTTGGTCTTTGAAGTTGGTGACCTTTGGATGGAGTCTCTGAGTGGACATCCATTCTGTTGATATTGAAACTATTTCTTTGTGTTTGTTAGATTTTCTTCTAACATTCAGGCCCCTCTGCTGCAGGTCTGCTGGAGTTTGCTGGAGGTTCACTCTAGACCTTGCTTGCCTGGGAATCACCAGCAGGAGCTTCGGATCAGCAAAGTTTGCTGCCTATTCCTTCTTCTGGTAGCTTCGTCCCAGAAGTGTACCCACCAGGTGCCAACCAGAGCTCTCCTGTATGAGGTGTCTGTCAGCCCTGCTGGGAAGTGTCTCCCAGTCAGGTGGTCACTTGAGGAAGCAGTCTGTCCCTTATGAGAGCATGTATACTGAGCTGGGAGATCCATTGCTCCCTTCAGAACTGCTGGGCAGGGATGTTTAAGTCTGCTGAAGCTGTACCCACAACCACCCCTTTTCCCAGGTGCCCTGTCCAGGAAGGTGGTGGCTTTATTTATAAGTCCCTGATGGGCTGTTGCCTTTTTTCAGAGATGCCCTGCCCAGCAAGAAGGGAGTCTAGTGACAGTCTGCCTTCAGAGGCCTTGCTGAGCTGCTTTGGGCTCCGCCTAGTTGCTGGGTAAACTTCCTGGCAACTTTGTTTACACAGGCGAGGTTAAAACTGTCTGCTGGAGCCTAGACAATGGCAGACACCCCTTCCCCCATTGAGCTTAAACATCCTAGGTCAAGCTCAGACTGCTGTGCTGGCTCTGAGAATTTCAAGCCAGTAGATCTTAGCTTGCTGGTCTTCATGGGTGTGGGACTTGCTGAACCAGATCACTTGGCTTTCTGGCTTCAACCTCCTTTTTCAGGGGAATGAGTGGTTCTGTCTCGCTGGCATTCCAGGTGCCACTGGGGTATGAGAAAAAAAAAACTGCAGCTAAAATGGCAACCCAGTTTTGTGCTGGAAACCCGGGGTGCTGGTGTTGTAGGCAATGGAGGGAATCTCCTGGTCTGCAGGTTGTGAAGACAATGGGAAAAGAACCGTATCTGAGCCAGAGTGTCAGGAAAAGTCCCTAATGGCTTCCCTTGGCTAGGAGAGGGAGTTCTCCAGCCCCTTGTCCTTCCCAGGTGAGGCGACACTCCACCCTGCTTCGGTTCACCCTCCTTGGGCTGCACCCGCTGTCTAACCTCAGTTGGAAATGTGGAGATCACACGCCTTCTACATCATTCTCACTGGGAATTGGACACCAGAGCTGTTCCTGTTTGGCCATTGTGGCAGAAATCTGTTCAAGATATTTAAATCACTAAAAAAAAAAAAAACTTGGTAGAGAAGCCAGGTTTTATATGCTTGTACAGTTTAAGCAGTATCTGAAGAATTTTAGTACTCTGAAAATAGTAACAGCAATAAATACTAACTATTAAAAGTATGTATGATATGATGAAAGAGAATTAAAGCATACTACTAGAACAGTTATTTCAATGATTACTAAACTAGAGAACGAATCGTTTTGGTAGAGTTGATTTTAAAGTGATGACATGTATTTTCTTTGACCACCCTTATCAGATATTACTTTCCTAGAAGCAAGCCTGCTATCCTTCATTCACAGTCATCATCTTCCTCCTCAAGTCAGCTGGTGCCTTAACATATGGCCCAGCCTCAGATCCTGTCTTTAGCAACCAACTAATAGGTATTTACTCAGAGCTACCACAATAGAGTATTTCAGATGGAATCAGGATCTGTTGGGCCTCGGAAATTGTGTCTTTTCTTAGTTTCAATTTGGTTCTCCTGGATGTGTCGCTCTGACTTGGTACCTGTAATACAGGGAAACACAACTTTTTTGGGAAAGCCCTTTGACCCCAGCTTGCTATTTGCATAATAATAAATTTTCTATTCCTAATAGTTTTATTGCTTTCTTTCCCCTATATCTAGTTTTCTTCTCCTCTACCAGACTGGTTACTTTATGGAGGGAAAGGCTGTATGGATTTAGGAGACATGAAAGGTCACAGAACAGGGTGGCTCTGGAAGAAGGAAGTACCTTCAGCCAGCTCTTGCCTTCAAAAACGGTGGACCCAGGAAGAGAGACTGAGAAGTGAGATTCTTTCTCCAGACAAGTGTACCTCCTCTCCTCCTTTTCGCACTGCACAACATCAAGATCTGGAAGAAAAGACACTGATCTAGAGCTTGTCAAATGTGACTTCAGAAAAACCACAGGATCTTTTTTCTCCTAGCTACCAAATCCAATTCAGCTTCAAGGAATAAGGGAATTGTGAAAAAGGTGCAAGCCCATCGCAGAATGACTGGTGATATTGGGGAGGGCAGGAGACTGAGAGCCAGCAGAGAAGGAGTCATAGAGGGAAGACTATAAGTCGTGGCTTTTCACACTTGCGTGTGTCTGAGTCGTGGCTGAGTATCCTCACCCAGCCTAATTTCTGCTACCTTGAGGCCATCAACACCTAGAGTGCTATGGAGGCCTCATGAAAAGCCTCAGTCCTGGGCTTTGATGTGGAGAACCCTGGCTATTGGGCTCAGAGGCAGGACCATGGTCTTCTAAGGAAGGTGGTACTTGTGTTTTATTGTTCTGACTCTTCTCACATATTCACCCTTTGATAATACAGCATCATGCTGTAGACCTATTTGATCAAAAACTCAGGATTCCTTGTGGTTTTTTTTCTCCCAAAACTTTAATTTTAACTGCCTTCTATCTGCTACTCTTCCCACCACCCTTATCATGTAGGTTATTCCAGTAACTTACTGAATTGTCTTAAGTCTTGCCTACAACTGGAAGCAGAATTGGAACTCCACAAAGGGAGAATGTAGTGAAACCTAACCTAACGCACAGGTGAGTTGCTGTGCCTTTCAGAAGCAGTCAGAGTGCAAATAGGTGGAGTATTAGCAAATGCAAAGAAAACTTGACTGGGCACCATGCAAAAGCTGTAGATCCTCTTGGAAAGCCGTGCTCATTTCTGAGGGCAGAGTGCATGGGGCTACCTGGGGATGTTTCTGAATGTCTGAGAGAAGCATCACAGCAGGGAACTCGCTTCCAAAGGGAATGTGGCTGACCTTTCAGGGGCACAGTTGTCTTTTGTGGGGAGAAAGGCTTCTTTTTTTCCCCCTATACTGTCTGCCATGCTTCAGTCATGTGGAATTTTTCTCTGGATAGAGTCCCTGACCCATGAACCTTGGTCTTCTAGTAAGCTAGGCATAAACAATACGGAGGAAGATCAGAAATGTCATGTAGCACATTCTCCCTTAAATTTGGGGCCACTTCTCAGTGGCAGTGTCCCAATTTGCTTGCCCACCCCTCTTAACTCTTCGGAGTCAAAAACACTGTCCTTCTATGTTTCCAGAGATCTGCCTTATCTTTTATAATCCCTTCAACTCTTTCTATCAAACAGGAATCACTCTCTGGGAAGGTATGATGAGAGAGGCTGTCTATTCTGTTTATGCTAAGGGTTTGTTCTCTTTCTTCCACACCGTATCTTTGATGCCATCTACTCCTTCCCTCTGAGGATGGAACCAAGAGGAAAATAGCAGATTTTACTCACTGATGAGCTTTTGTAGACTAAACGTCAGCTTTTGTGCATCGTAACCATCAGAAGGAAAATCCCGCTCTATTGAAATTTTTTTGTAAGTATAGGCTCATATTTTCTTGACTGTTAATAAATTTTTCTTTATCTTATAACAAGCCTACAACTTCTTTTATTTTTTGCCCCATAAAAACTATATTCTATTAAGTTAATTAACCTTTTAAAATACAGCTTGACCCAGCCATTTTTGAGCCTTAAACTATTTTTCTAGGTCTGTGTTTTCCCACCTACTAACTGAAGTACAGTTGCTGCTCAGTATTCATGGTGGATTGGTTCCGGGACCTCCCATGGATGCCAATATCTGGGGATGCCAAAATCCCAAATACAGAATGGCATAGTATTTGCATATAGCCTCGTATCCTCCTGTATACTTTAAATTATCTCCAGATTACTTATAACACCTAATAAGATGTAAATGCTATGTAAATAGTTGTCATACTATATTGTTTAGAAAATAATGACAAGGAAAAGTCTGTACAGGTTCAGTACAGATGTAATTTTTTCTAAGTATTTTTCATCCACAGTTGGTTTAATCCATAGACGTGGAGGCCTTGGATACAGAGGGCTCACTGTGTAAACTCACTCTAGCATTATTTACCTTTCACCACAGTCTGCCTTCTTGTTTCCAAAAGACATCTGCAGTTTCTCACTTGGACTCATGCTGGTATGTCTCCTCATGGTGGTGCCTCTTCCTTGACTGCTTTTCTCCTCTAAATTCTTTTTCTAGCATCTATACTCTATAAAATCTAGTCTTTAAGAAGCCAGAAAAAAAGGCACTTTCTACATTCCCACTAAAATGCAATCTCGGTGCTACCAGTGATAGCTGGGGTTTATAGCACTTAACTTTGTTGTGCCCTTATTCTGTTCATTGGTGTATTAGCCCTCACCTAGACAGCCAGGTCTTTGAGAACCACACAAACCAATAAGCTGACACTCAGATCTTCATTGAGTTAAAACATGAAAATAACTGGCTATCAATTTGGAGAATATAATGCACTCCAGATAGTTTAAGTGTCTTAATATAAAACTTGAGAATATGGAAAGAAATGTCATTTTTGTGGTGTCAGACTAACAGTTGCTTTTTTTTTTTTTTCTTTGAGACAGTCTCACTCTGTTGCCCAGGCTGAAATGAAATAAAGAGGAATGAATTTCTTGAGACAAAAGAAAATGAACACACGCTAAAACCCGTAGAATACAGCAAAAGCAGTTCTTAGTGGGAAGTTATAGCAGTAAGTGCCTACATTACAAAAGAAGATCTCCAACAACGTAATATTGTATGATACCTCAAGGAACTGGAAAAAACAAGAACAAATTAAACACAAAATTAATAGAAGAAAAGAAATATTAAAGAACAGAGCAGAAATAAATGACATAGAGACTTAAAAATGATAAAAGATCAACAAGATGAGCTGGTTTTTTGAAAAGATAAATCTTTAGCTTGACTAAGAAAAACTCCAAATCAGAGATGAAAGAGATATTGCAACTGATTCTTCAGAAATATAAAGGACCAGGCCAGGCGCAGTGGCTCATGCCTATAATCCCAGCCCTTTGGGATGCTGAGGCAGGCAGATTACTTGAGGACAGGAGTTTAAGACCAGCCTGGCCAACATGCTGAAACTCCCTCTCTACGGGAAATACAAAGTTAGGTGTAGTTGTAGGCACCTGTAATCCCAGCTACTTGGGGGCTGAGGCAGAAGAATTGCTTGAACCCAGGAGGCAGAGGTTGCAGTGAGCCGAAATTGTACCACTTTATTCCAGCCTGGGCAACGGAGCAAACTCCCATTTCAAAAAAAAAAAAAAGGAACTGGGTGCAGTGACTCACGCCTGTAATCCTAGCACTCTGGGAGGCTGAGGTGGGTCAAGAGGCTGATCGTGAGGTCAAGAGATGGAGACCATCCTGGCCAACATGGTGAAACCCCGTCTCTACTAAAACATTAGCTGGGTATGGTGGTACACACCTGTAGTCCCAGCTGCTCAGAAGGCCGAGGCAGGAGAATCACTTGCACCAGGGAGGCGGAGGTGGCAGTGAGCCGAGATTGAGCCACTGCACTCCAGCCTGGCCACAGAGTGATATTCTGTCTCAAAAAAAAAGGATCATCTGGGCATGTTATAAAGAATTATAGAATTCAAGAATTGTAAAGAAAAAATCTGAACAGAGGCCAGGTGTAGTGGTACACAGCTGTACCCTGAGTATTTTGGGAGGCTGAGGGGGGTGGATCACTTGAGCCTAGAAGTGAGAGACCAGCCTGGACAACACAGTGAGACCCTGTTTCTACTAAAAACAAAATGAAAAAATATTGGATGTGGTGGTCCACACCTGTGGTGCCAGCTACTCAGGAGGAGTAGGAGACTGAGGGAGTACTGCTTGAGTCCAGGAGTTAGAGGCTGCAGCAATAAAAAACAAGGACATTAAACCAGTAATAAAAAACCTTCTATCACCGGGCACGGTGGCTCATGCCTGTAATCGCAGCACTTTGGGAGGCCAAGGTGGGTGGATCACGAGGGCAAGAGATTGAGACCATCCTGGTCAACATGGTGAAACCCCATCTCTATTTAAAATACAAAAAATTAGCTGGGCATGGTGGTGCGTGCCTGTAGTCCCAGCTACTCAGGAGGCTGAGGCAGGAGAATTGCCTGAACTCAGGAGGTGGAGGTTGCAGCAAACCGAGATCGCACCATTGCACTCCAGCCTGGGTAACAAGAGCAAAACTCCATCTCAAAAAAAAAAAAAAACCTTCTGGGAAAGAAAAGCCCAGGAACAGATGGCTTTACTTGTAAATTCTACCAAAGCTTTAAGGATTTAGTACCTACTGGGTATACCCAAAGAACTATAAATAGTTCTACTGTAAAGACACATGCACACGTATATTCATTGCAGCCCTGTGTACAATAGCAAAGACCTGGAAACAACCCAAATGCCCATCAATGATAGACTGGACAAAGAAAATGGACATATACACCATGGAATACTATGCAGCCATAAAAATCGATGAGTTTGTGTCCTTTGTAGGGACTTGGATGAATCTGGAAACCATCATTCTCAGCAAACTGACACGAGAATAGAAAGCCAAACACCGTATGTTCTCACTCATATGTAGGTGTTGTGAGAACATGTGGACTCGGAGAGGAGCATCACACACTAGGGACAGTTACAGGGGGGTGAAGGAGAGACAGCGGGAGGTGGGGAGGGTGGGGAGGGATCGTGGGGAGAAACGCCAGATATAGTATGCACCTAAAGTAAAATAAAAAGTAGAATTAGTACCGAAAAATTAAGAAGATGGAATACTTGGAAACTTATTCTCCAATCTTATTCTACAGCATTATCCCAATACCCAAAGCCAAACAACAAAACCAAACAAGGACCTAACAGAAAAAGAAAACTGCAGGCCAGTTTCCCTGTCGAACATAGATGTAAATGTCTTCAACAACAACAAAATTCAGCAAACCAAATTTAACAACACATGAAAATGGTCACCCATCGTGATCAAGTGCAATTTATCCCAGGAATTTGAGAGTGGTTCAGTATACACAAATCAATAAACAATACAGAATGTTAACAGAGGGAGAGACAAAAACCTTAGAATCATTTCAGTTGGTGGAGAAAAAGCATTTGACAAAATTCAGAATTCCTTTATGATAAAAGCCCTAAAACTATATATAGAAAGATTGTACCTCAACACAATAAAGACCATATATGACAAACTTACAGCTAACGTACTGAATGGGGACAGGTTGAAAGCCTTCATGCTAAGATCTGGAACAAGGCAAGGATGTCACTTTTGCCACTTCTTCCCCCGCCCCCGAATGCTTTCAATAATCACATTTAATTACTTTCTTAAAGCTATAATAGAAATTTAAAAATAATAAAATAGTTTGAAATAACCAGAGCTTTCCTTATATTCATGTAATTCTTCGTCGTGTGTGTGTGTGTGTGTGTGTGTAATTGCACTTTAGGTTCTGGGGTACATGTGCAGAATATACAGGATCGTTGCATAGGTACATACATGGCAATGTGGTTGGCTGCCTCCATCCCCCCATCACCTATATCTGGCATTTCTCCCCATGTTATCCCTCCCCAACCTCCCTACCCACCGCTGTCCTCCCATAGTCCCTCCCCCAACAGACCCCAGTGTCTGATACTCCCCTACCTGTGTCCATGTGTTCTCATTGTTCAACGCCTGCCTATGAGTGAGAACATGCAGTGTTTGATTTTCTGTTCTTGTGTCAGTTTGTGGAGAATGATGGTTTCCAGGTTATCCATGTCCCTACAAAGGACATGAACTCAACTTTTTTTTTTAAATGTACATATTTGACTGCACTTGAGGTTCTGGGGTACATGTGAAGGACATGCAGGATTGTTGTATAGGTACATACATGGCAATGTGGTTTGCTGCCTCTCCCCCCATCACCTATATCTGGCATTTCTCCCCATGTTATCCCTCTTCAACTCCCTACCCCCCACTGTCTCTCCCCAGTACCCCCCAACAGACCCCAATGTGTGATGTTCCCCTCCCTGTGTCCATGTGTTCTCCTTGTTCAACACCCACCTATGAGTGAGAACATGTGGTGTTTGATTTTCTGTTCTTGTGTCAGTTTGCTGAGAATGATGGTTTCCAAGTTTATCCATATCCCTAAAAAGGACATGAACTCATCGTTTTTTATGGCTGCATAATATGCCATTGTATATATATGCCACATTATCCCTGTCCAGTCTATCACTGATGGGCATTTGGGTTGGTTCCACATCTTTGCTATTGTAAACAGTGCTGCAGTGAACATTCATGTGCATGTGTCCTTATAATAGAACAATTTATAATCCTTTGGATATATACCCAGTAATGGGATTGCTGGGTCAAATGGAATTTCTATTTCTAGGTCCTTGAGGAATCGCCACACTGTCTTCCACAATGGTTGAACTAATTTACACTCCCACCAACAGTGTAAAAGTGTTCCTATTTCTCCACATCCTCTCCAGCATCTGTTGTCTCCAGAATTTTTAATGATCGCCATTCTAACTGGTGTGAGATGGTATCTCAATGTGGTTTTGATTTGCATTTCTCTGATGACCAGTGATAATGAGCATGTTTTCATAAGTTTGTTGGCCTCATATATGTCGCCTTCTGAAAAGTGTTCATGTCCTTCACCCACTTTTGAATGGGTTTATTTGTTTTTTTTTTCCTTGTAAATCTGTTTTAGTTCTTCGTAGATTTTGGATATTAGCCCTTTGTCAGATTGCTAAAATTTTTTCCCATTCTGTTGGTTGCCAGTTCACTCTAATGATTGTTTCTTTTACTGTACAGAAGCTCTGGAGTTTAATTAGATCTCATTTGTCTATTTTGGCTTTTGCTGCCAGTGCTTTTGGTGTTTTAGTCATGAAGTCCTTGCCTATGCCTATGTCCTGAATGGTTTTGCCTAGGTTTTCTTCCAGGGTTTTTACAGTGTTAGGTCTTATGTTTAAGTCTTTAATCCATCTGGAGTTAATTTTAGTGTAAGGTGTCAGGAAGGCGTCCAGTTTTTGCTTTCTGCACACGGCTAGCCAGTTTTCCCAATACCATTTATTAAACAGGGAATCCTTTCCCCATTGCTTGTTTTTGTCAGGTTTGTCAAAGATCAGATGGTTGTAGGTGTGTGGTGTTGTCTCCAAGGCCTCTGTTCTGTTCCATTGATCTATATCTCTGTTTTGGTACCAGTACCATGCTGTTTTGATTACTGTAGCCTTGTGGTATAGTTTGAAGTCAGGTAGCATGATGCCTCCAGCTTTGTTCTTTTTGCTTAGAATTGTCTTGGCTATGCGGGCTCTCTTTTGGTTCCATATGAAGCTTATGGTGTTTTTTTTTTCCAGTTCTGTGAAGAGAGTCATAGATAGCTTGATGGGGAATAGCATTGAATCTATAAATGACTTTGGGCAGTATGGCCATTTTCATGATACTGATTTTTCCTAATCATGAGCATGGAATGTTTTTTCATCTGTTTGTATCCTCTCTTATTTCCTTGAGCAGTGGTTTGTAGTTCTCCTTGAAGAGGTTCTTTACATCCTTTGTTAGTTATATTCCTAGGTATTTTATTCTCTTTGTAGCAATTGCGAATGGCAGTTGGTTCTTGATTTGGCTCTCTTTAAGTCTGTTATTGGTGTATAGGAATACTTGTGATTCCTGCACATTGATTTTGTATCCTGAGATTTTACCGAAGTTGCTTATCAGGAGATTTTGGGATGAGACAGTGGGGTCTTCTAAATATACAATGATGTCATCTGCAAATAGAGACAATTTGACTTCCTCCTTTCCTAATTGAATACCCTTTATTTCTTTTTCTTGCCTGATTGCTCTGGCTAGAACTTCCAGTACTATCTTGAATAGGAGTGGTGAGAGAGGGCATCCTTGTCTAGTGCCAGATTTCAAAGAGAATGCTTTCAGGTTTTGCCCATTCGGTATGTTATTGGCTGTGGGTGTGTCGTGAATAGCTTTTATTTTGAGATACATTCCATCAATACCCAGTTTCTTGAGAGTTTTTAGCATAAAGCGCTGTTGAATTTTGTTGAACACCTTCTCAGCATGTATTGAGATAATCATGTGGTTTTTGTCTTTGGTTATATTTATGCAGTGGTTAACCTTTATAGACTTGTGAGTGTTGAACCAGCCTTGCATCCCGGGATGAAGCTTACTTGATCATGATGGATAAGCTTTTTGATATGCTGTTACAATCAGTTTGCCAGTATTTTATTGAAGATTTTTGCCACTTCTATTCAACATTGTACTGAAAGTGCTAGCAATAGAAAGAAAAGTAATTGAAATTGGAAAGAAGTTAAATTGTCCCTGTTTGTAGATGATCTTATATAAGAAACCCTAAACTCTCCATCAAAAAACTGTTAAGAGCTAATAAATGCAGTCAAGCTGCAGGATACAAAAATCAATAACATTTCTAATACAGTAACAGCTAACCGCTAAGAAAAAATAATCCATTTGCAATAGCTACCAAAAAACAAAACAAAACGAAACAAAACTTAGGAAGAAATTTAACCAAAGAGGTGAAAGATTTCTACACTGAACACTGTAAAACACTGATGAATGAAATTAAAAAATAGTTTGTTCATAGATTGGAAAAAATAATATTGTTATAAAAATTATACTATCCAAAGCAATCTATAGATTTGTCACAATCCCTATCAAAGTAAAATACAAAAAAATGCTAAATTTGTATTGAACCACAGAAGACCCCAAATAGCCAAAGAAATCTTGAGCATAAAGAATGAAGCTGGAAATACCACATTATCTGACTTCAAAATATACTACAAAGCTGTAGTAACCCAAACAGCATGGTACTGGCATAAGAACAGACACAGATCAATGGAATAGAATAGAGAGATGAAAAATAAAGTCATGCATTTACAGTAAATGAATTATTTACAAAGGCACCAAGAATACACAATGAGGAAAGGAAAATGTCTTCAATAAATGATGCTGAAAAACTGGATACCATGTGTAGAAAAATGAAATTAAACTCTCATCTTTTATTTTTAAAAAAGTTAAAATGGATTAAAGACCTGAAACTGTGAAACTCCTAGAAGAAAATGGGGAGAGCTTCATGACATTGGTCCAGGCAATGATATGACCTTAATAGCAAAGGCAAAAGCTAAAATAGGCGAATGGAATTACATTACACTGAAAACCTTCTGCACAGCAAGCAATCAACAGTGAAGACATACCCTATAAAATGGGAGAAAATGTGAAGTATATACCTGATAAGGGAGTAATATCCAAAGTGTATAAGGAGCTGAAATAATGAAAATAGAAAGAAACAAATAACTGGATTTTAAAAAATAGGCCAAAGACCTCAATAGATATTTCTCAAAGAAGGCATACAAATGGCCAACAGGTATATGAAAAAATGTTCAGCATCACTAATCATGAGGAAAATACATAACAAAACTACAGTGAAATATCACCTCACTCCTTTTAGAATTGCTGTTATCCAAAAGACAAAAGGTAAGTTGACAAGGATATGAAGTAAAGGGAACCCTTACACACCGTAGGTAGGAATATTAATAAGGCCATTATGGAAAACAGTATGGAAGTGCCTCAAAAAATTAAAAACTGAACTACCATGTGACAGCATATGATTCAGCAATCCCAAGCCTGGGTCTATATCCAAAGAAAATGAAATCAGTATGCTGAAGAAATCTGTTCTCATTCATTGATGCATTATTCACAATAGCTAAGATAGGGAAGCTAAGTGTTCATCAGTAGCTACATAAAGAAAATACCTGTATACATAATGGAATACTTACTCTTCAGCCTGTAATTTGTGACAACACAGCTGACCATGGAGGATGTTATTTGGCAAAATAAGCCAGACACTGAAAAAAATGTCACATGATTTCCCTCATATATGGAATCTTAAGAGGTTGATCTCAGAGGTAGAGACTAGAAAGGTGGTACCAGAGGCTTGGGTGGTTAGTGAGCTGGGGGAGTTGGGGAGATGTTGTCAATTAGTGCATATTTACAATTAGGAGAAATAAGCTCAAGGCATCTAATGTACAGCATTATCTTGCTAATGTAGAGCAAGATGGTATTGATGATAATGTATTTGTTGACGTGTTTAGAGTGGATATTGTGTTCTCATCACAAGTATATGAGATAATGCATTTGTTAATTACCTACATTTAACCATTCTGCAATGTATATATACTTAAGAACATCATGTTGTACCTGATGAATACATAGAACTTTATGAAGTTTAAAAAATTTGAAAAAAGAAAATGAAAAAATTATATACAGGAGGATAGCAGACATGACAACATCGGGATAATAGCATTATACAGGACAGAAGTATTAAAATGGAGATGAAAATTTATAATAAATACTGGAGACAAATTTCTGATAGTTAAAGATAAACTACTTGAAATTCACAGTATTCAGAGAGTACTGAATAGAAGCGGTAGGAACCTATACCTAGACGTATTATAGTGACAGCTCCAAAAGTCGCAGCGGTTTTGCCACAAAAGACTCATTTTAAAAACACTTTTGGAGGAACTAGTTAAGAAAAATAAACCAGCAGATGCTGTCCTGGGCCTCTACTACCTTGCTAACATGTCTCACTCCTTCACCCCACTTCAGGAACTTAGTGTAGCTCAGAATCTTTTTACTATGTATAAACATTTGAACAAATTTTTGGCTAAATATGAAATTTGTTTCAAAGTTCTTTTCCAGCAATCCTGAGCAAGAAGAACAAAACGGAGACAATACATAACCTGACTTCTAAATATATTACAAATCTATGTAACCAAAACAGTGTGGTATTAATATAAAAATAAATGCACAGACCAATGGAACAGAGTAGAGGATCCAGAAGTAAAGCCAAGTATTTGCAGCCAGCTGATCTTCGATAAAGCCAACAGGACCTTACCCTGGGGGAAAAAACACATCTTCAATAAATAGTGCTAGGAAAATTGGATAGCCACATGCAGAAGAATGAAACCGGACTCCTTACATCTCACCATATGCAAAATAAATTCAAAATGCATTAAAAACTTAAACATAAGACAAAGAGCTATAAAAATACCGAAGCAAATCTAGGGAAAACTCTCTTGGGCATTGTTCTAGGCAGAGAATGTATGACTTAAGACCTCAAAAGCACAGGCAACAAAACCAAAACCAAATAGCTTTACAGCAAAACAAATAACAAAGTGAACAGAGAACCTATTAAAAGGGAGAAAGTATTTGCAAACTATTCATTTGATAGGGACTAATATCCGGAATACACAAGGAACTAAAGCGACAGTTAACAACAACAACAAAACATTAAAGAGTGGGCAAAGGATATGATAGACATCTCTCAGAAGAAGACATATAAATGGCTAAGAGGTAAAAGAAAAATGCTCAGCATCACTAATCATCAGGTAAATGCAAATCAAAACCACAATGAAAAAAATATCTTGCCCTAGTCAGAAGGGCTATCATTCAAAAGACACGCATGCACACACATGCATGCACACACACACACACACACTGGCAAGAATGCAGAGAAAGGGGAACTCATTCACTGGAGGTGGAAATGTAAACTAGTAGAGGTAAAAGAAAAATGCTCAACATCACTAATCATCAGGTAAATGCAAATCAAAACCACAATGAAAAAAATATCTTGCCCTAGTCAGAAGTGCTATTATTAAAAAGACATGCATGCACACACACACACACACACACACACACACGCAAGAATGCAGAGAAAGGGGAACTCATTCACTGGAGGTGGGAATGTAAACTAGTACAACCACTGTGGAAAAGTAGAGATCTCTCAAAAAACTCAAAATAGAATTACCATTTAATCTAGCAATTCCACTACAAGGTGTCTACTGAAAGAAAAATAAAGCAATATATCAGAGGAATACCTGCACTCACATATTATTGCAGCAGTGTTCACAGTGACAAAGCATGGAATCAATATAAGTGTCTATCAGGAGATGAATAAAGAAAAATGTGGCTCATACACACAATGGAATACTGTTTGGCCATAAAGAAGAATAAAATGTCATCTGCAGAAACAGATGGAACAGGAAGTCATCATCTTAAGTGAAATAAGCCAGGCACAAAAAGATAAATTCTCATTTGCGGGAGATAAAAACTTTGATCACATGGAGGTAGAGAGTGGAAAGATAGATAAACTGGGAAGAGTGAGAGGGGTAGGGAGGAAGAAGAGAAGGGGGTTAAAGGATATGAATGTAATAAGAGAATGAATGAATTTGATGTTCCAAAGCAGAGTAGGGTGACTGTACTTAACAGAAATGTACTTTGCGTGGGTGATGGACGCCCTAAACACCCTGACTTGATCACTATGCATTTTATACCTGTAGCATATTTTCACACGTACCCCATAAATTTGTATGAATTTTCAAAAAGGAAAAAAATTTAATAGTATCCCACTGTCTTTCCATATACTGTTGTTATGGCGAGAGGATATGGTTGGGGATGAGACCAAGACATTCATCTTTTTTGAGGGGAGATATAAATAACCAATTTAACAACAACTCAAGGAGTAAAAGATGACACAGATTGACGTAAAAAAAGCAGAGCAGTACAAACAAGTTAATTTGTAATTAATCAGTAAGTGTAAATGAATTAAATTGACAGCTAGAAAGAAACCATGTTTGATTAAGTAAAGCAAAACAATATAAAAAAGCAAACGTATAGGGTATTTAATACTCCAAATATGACTATATCATTCCCTGCCTAAAATCTTTCAGTAATCGTCATCTTCAGTAGAGTAAGTTGTATGTAATGCTGTGGACCCTAATTACAAGTCTACCAACCTTTCCAGCCTCATTTCCTTTGTCCTTTCTTTTGTCATTTGTCCTAATAACACCAAGCTGCTCCTAGTTCATGTCATTCACCATATGTTTCAGGGCTCTGTGCCTTTGTTTATATTGTTTTCTATTGACACACTTAATTACTGCTTACAAGTATTAACTCATTCTACAAACTTACTTTAGTTAGTTATTATTGCTCCTGGGAATTGTCCTCTGACCTGTGAGAATATACCAATGGGCCAGGCATGGTGGCTTACGCCTGTGATCCCAGCACTTTGAGAGGCCGAGGTGGGTGGATCACGAGGTCCAGAGTTCAAAACCAGCCTGACCAACATGGTGAAACCCCATCTCTACTAAAAATAC
Organism: Leontopithecus rosalia; assembly: GCA_028533165.1. Classification (NCBI taxonomy): domain Eukaryota; kingdom Metazoa; phylum Chordata; class Mammalia; order Primates; family Cebidae; genus Leontopithecus; species Leontopithecus rosalia. The sequence continues at coordinate 41,381,866 of CM052667.1, read as the reverse complement.
AGAAATTAGTTGGGCATGGTGGCATGAGCCTGTAATCCCAGCTACTTAGGAGGCTAAGGCAGGAGAATCTCTTGAACCTGGGAGGCGGAAGTTTCAGTGAGCCGAGATAGCGCCACTGCACTCCAGCCTGGGTGACAGAGCGAGAGTCCGTCTTAAAAAAGAAAAAGAATATACCAAATGCCCTTTTATATTTCCCAAAGCACCTTATGCATTTTCTTATTCTTATCTTGAAAGATTAGGAGTGGCAAATAGCAGTATTAGACCCTTAAGTCTTCAGATTGGAAACATCGGATTGAAAATATTAAAAGTATATTTATATATTTGTAAAAGGGAAGTGAAAACATAGGCTAAGAATGAGATATTAGGTGGCTCATGTCTGTAATCCCAGCACTTTGGGAGGTGCAGGCAGGCGGATCATGAGGTCAGCAGTTTGAGACCATCCTGGCTAACACAGTGAAACCCCATCTCTACTAAAAATACAATAAATTAGCCGGGCATGGTGGCATGTGCTGTAGTCCCAGGTACTCAGGAGGCTGAGGCAGGAGAATTCCTTGAGCCTGGGAAGCAAAGGTTGCAGTGAGCCGAGATTGCGCCACTGCACTCCAGCCCGGGCAACAGAGAGAGACTCAGTCTCAAAAAATAAATAAATAAATAAATAAAAAGGTATTATAGTAAATGAAAAGGCAGCCTTTAAAAAACCAAATAAACTTGAGCTATGAGATATTAAGTCACTGAAATTAAAAAGTCAGTGGATGAGAAGATAGAATAATGGTTTCCCAAAGATGTCTACGTCCTAACTCCTGGAACCTGCAAATATGTGATATAAAAAGAAAAATTAAAGTAGAAGATGGAATTAGTTTTGCTAATCAGATGGCCTTAAAATAGGGAGATTATCCTGGATTATCTTCGTGGGGCCAAAGTATCACAGAGTGCTTGATGGTGGAAGAGGGAAAGCTATGAAAGAACTCACCTGCGGCTGCTAGCCTTTAAGATGGGGTTCGTGGCCATGACCAAAGGAATGTGAACAATTTCTAAAAGCTGGAAAGGACATGGAAACAGATTCTGAAATTCTGAACTACAGAATTGTAAGATCATAAGTGAGTATTGTTTTAAGCCATTAAATTTGTGTTCTAGTAGCAATAAGAAATTGCCAAGCATGGTGGCTCACACCTGTAATCCCAGGCTAGGAGGATCTCTTGAATCTAAGGGTTCAAGACCAGCTTGAGCAACATGGCAAAACCCCCGCTCTACAAAATATACAAAAATTTGCCATATGTGGTTCCTGTAGTTCCACATTCTTGGGAGGCTGAGGTGGGAGGATCACTTGAGCCCAGGAGGCAGAGTTTGCCGTGAGCTGAGACCGTTACACTACTGCACTACAGCCTGGGGGACAGAGCAAGACCCAGTCTCAAAAAAAAAAAAAAAATGGCCAGGCACAGTGACTCACACTTGTAATCTCAGCACTTTGGGAGGTCGAGGTGGGCAGATCACTTGAGGTCAGGAGTTTGAGACCAGCCTGGCCAACATGGTGAAACCTTGTTTCTACCAAAAATTTAACAAGTTAGCAGGGTGTGGTGCTGTGCGCCTGTAATCCCAGCTACTCGAGAGGCGAAGGCAGGAGAATGGCTGGAACCTGGGAGGCAGAGGTTGCAGTGAGCCGAGATCCTGCCACTGCACTCCAGCCTGGATGACAGAGCAAGACTCTGTCTCTTGAAAAAAATAAAAATTATATGATGAGTTAATCAGATGAAACACAATGAAAAGAGAATTTGTGGAATGGAGTATAGATCTAAGGTATACAGTTATTGGATGGAACGGAGGTCATTATTCTAAGTGAAGTAACATAGGAATGCATAACCAAGTATCTTACATTTTCACTTATAAAGTGGCAGCTAAGCTTTGGGGATGAAAAACACAGTGACATAATGGACTTTGGTGATGAAGGAGGTGGGGGAGGTTGCAAGGGGGATAAGGGATAAAAGACTCCATATTGGGTGCAGCATACCCTGCTTGACTTTTTGACATTGTGATTACAAATGCATTGATGCCTGGTTTCTCCTCCCACTTCCCAAGTCAGAGGCCTTTCCGGACACTTGAGAATGATGAGGAACAGGAGGCACTGCCATCTCTGGATAAACCTGGCTGGTACCCCCAAGGAAACGCAAAAATCCAAGCATTCCTATATACACCAATAACAGACTTAAAAAAAATAGAATAGGGAGAATGGGTCACATATAGTACTTAATTAGCTGAGAATTCAATAGCTGACAATTTTCTAAAATTAATGATGACAAGATATGAAAACTTAAGTTTCAGGAAACAAAGATTTTCAAACGGTAAATAAAAAGAAATCCCCACCTAAACATATCATCGTAAAATTTCAGAGCTCCGAACACCAAGAGAAAAATCTTTAGACATACAGAAAAATGTAAATAAACCACATGACCCAAAAGGAATAACATTTATACTGAAGCTGATTTCTCAACAGCAAATGGAAGGCTAAAAATAAAATACCTTCTGGTTAAGTCTTTAATCCATCTGGAGTTAATTTTAGTGTAAGGTGTCAGGAAGGGGTCCAGTTTCAGCTTTCTGCACATGGCTAGCCAGTTTCCCCAACACCATTTATTAAACAGGGAATCCTTTCCCCATTGCTTGTTTTTGTCAGGTTTGTCAAAGATCAAATGGTTGTAGATGTGTGGCATTGCTTCCAAGGCCTCTGCTCTGTTCCATTTCTGTTGGGGGGTGGGGGGCTAGGGGAGGGACAGTGGGGGATGGGGAGGTTGGGGACGGATCACATTGGGAGAAATTCCTGATGTAGGTGATGGGGGGATGGAGGCAGTAAACCACCATGGCATGTGTGTACCTATGCAACAGTCCTTCAAGATTTGCACATGTACCCCAGAACTTCCAGTACAATTACAAAGAAAGAAATGATTGAGGTTAGGCATAACTGGCAGGGTGAGCACCTGTATTCGGGTTGTAACAAAAGATACATTATCATCAGTCGGTTTCCTATATCTAGATGGGAGGATGGTGGAATCTCATTAAACTGAGTGTAACAGTAAAAAATGAAAAGCAAAATATCTTCATATTGCTGAGATAAAACAACCTAGAATGATTTGCTTGCTTAAAATATCATTTAAGAATAAAAACAAAAGGGACATTTTCAGGCAAATGAATGCAAAACCTCCGCCTCCCAGGTTCAAGCAATTCTCCTACCTTAGCCTCCCGAGTAGCTGGGACTACCTCAACAATGTGTGACTTTGAGGGGCTCAAGACTCCAGTGGAGGAAGTAGCTGCAGATGTAGTGGAACTAGCAGAAGGACTAGAATTAGAAGTGAAGCCTCAAGATGTGACTGGATCGCTGCAATCTCATGATAGAACCTGAGTGGATGAGGAGTTGCTTCTTATGGATACACAAAGTAAGTGGTTTTTTAGGATAAAGTCTCCTGGTGAAGATACTGTGAACGTTGTTGAAATGAACGAAGGATTTAGAATGTTACATAAATTTAATTGATAAAGCAACAGCCGTCTGAGAGAACTGACTGCAATTCTGAAAGAAGTTCTAATGTGGGCAAAGTGTTATCAAACAGCATTACATGCTACAGAAAACTCTTCTGAAACAAGAGCCAATCAATGCAGCAAACGTTATTGCTCTCTTAAGAAGACATTACCACAGCCAACTTTAACTTTCAACAAGCGGCCAGCAGCCTTTACATCAAGGCAAGACCCTTCACCAGCACAAAGATTGCACCTTGTTGAAGGCTCATTTGAGCATTGGCATTTTTTAGCCATAAAATATTTTTAAATTAAGATATTTGCTTTGTTTTTTTCCTGGCATAATGCTATTGCATACTTAATATACCATAGTGTAGACATAACTTTTTTTTTTTTGAGATGGAGTTTTGCTCTTGTTACCCAGGCTGGAGTGCAATGGCGCGATCTCGGCTCACCGCAACCTCCGCCTCCTGGGTTCAGGCAATTCTCCTGCCTCAGCCTCCTGAGTAGCTGGGATTACAGGCACACGCCTCCGTGCCCAGCTAATTTTTGTATTTTTAGTAGAGATGGGGTTTCACCATGTTGACCTGGATAGTCTCGATCTTTTTGACCTCGTGATCCACCCGCCTTGGCCTCCCAAAGTGCTGGGATTACAGGCTTGAGCCACCGCGCCCGGTCGACATAACTTTTATATGCACTGGGAAACCAAAACGCGAATGTGATTTACTTTATTGTGTTATTCACTTTATTGAGGTGGTCTGGAACTGAATCACAATAGCTTTAAAGTATGCTTGTATTTGACAGAAGGAAAGAAAGCTATTTGCAAATACTCAAGATTTAAAGATTATGTTACCTATATAATGATTTAATAAAAATAGTTGAGAAAAGCTCTATGATCTGACTGCTTACCTAGGCCCACAAATTTATTCTTTAAAATCCTAACCCCCTAGGTGATAGCATTAGGAAGTGGGGCTCTTTTGGAGGGGATTAGGTCATGAGGACAAAACTCTCATGAATGATTTGTGCCGTTTTAAAGGGGCCTGAGAGAAGCCACTTGTCTTTTCCACCATGTGAGGTCACAGCAACGGGAAGGGCCCTCGCTGGGTACCAAATCTGCTAGCATCTTGGTCTTGAACTTCTGATCCTCCAGAACTGTAAGAAATAAGTGTTTGCTGTTTATTAAGCCACCCCAATGATGATACTTGACAATATCATAAATGTCAAATTTATAGGCAAAAACAGAAAAGTTCTAAGCCAAAGAAGAAAACGACTCAAACAGACCTCATAATAAAGTATATGTTGAATAGGGAAAACATTTTAGGATGTTAGTCTAGGCACAGATTTTATGGTCAAAACCTCAAAAGCACAGGCAACAAAAATAAAAGCAGACAAAGGGGACTATGGGTCTGAAAAGCAGATCAAACTTCTGTACAGTGAAAGAAATAATCAACAGAGTGAAGAGACAACCTGTTGAATGGGAGAACATATTTGAAAACGATTTATCCAACAAGGGACTGATACCCAGAATATGCGGGGAACTCAAACTCAACAGAACAAAACAAATAATCCCATTAAAAACTGGGGCAAAGGACATGAATAGGCATTCCCCAAAAGACATTCGAATGGCCAACAGGTTTATGCAAAAGATGCTCAGCATCACTAATCAGGAAAATGCAAATTAAAATCACAGTATTATCTTGCCCCAGTTAGAATGGCCATATTAAAAAGCAGAAAATAACAGATGTTAGTGAGAACGGGGAGAAAAAGGGACTCTTACATGCCATTTGTAGAAATGTCAATTAGTACAGCTGCTATGGAAACCAGTATGAAAGTTTGCCAGAAAACTGAAACTAGAACTACCATATGATTCAGCAATCCTACTAGGTATTTATCCAATGGAAAAGAAATTAGTATGTAAAAGGGCTAACTTCATATGCACATTTATGGAAACTATTCACAATAACAGCGAAGATAAAGAACCAACCTGTCTACCAGCAGATGCATAAAGAAAATATGGTGTATATCGCAATGGAAAACTATTTGGCCATAAAAAAGAAGACTGTGTAATCTGCCAGAACTTGGTTGGAACTGAAGGTCATTATGTTAAGTGAAAAAATAAGCCAGGTACAGAAAGACAAGTATTGCGCATTCTCATTCATATGTAGGAGCTAAAAACCTGGATCTCATGGAGGCAGAGAATAGAATGATAGATTCCTGAGGCTGGGAAGCGTGTGGGGAGGGGAAAGAGTGGGGCTTAAGAGCTGTTGGTAATGGATACAAATATTCAGTTAGATAGAAGATATAAATCCTAATGTTTGATAGAGGAGTATGGGGACTGTAATTACAAAGAATGTACTCTACATTTCAAAGTAGCTAGAAGACAGAACCTGAACCCAACACATAGGTATAATATTCAAGGAGATGGATGCCCCGCAATATTCTGACTTGATCATTGCACATTCTAAGCATTTAACAAAATATCATATTACACCATAAATATGTAAAATATTATATAGCAATTAAAACGTGTATGTTGAAGATGAAATAGAAAGAAAAGAATACACAATAAATGTTGATATCTCTCTCTGTCGTGCACCCTCACTATTTCCCTCTGTCTCCCTCCTCCACTTTTTCTCTCCTGTCACCCTCTCTATCCGCCTCTCTCTCTCTTTTCCTTCGCCATTCTCTCTCCTTCTATCTTGCCACCCTCTTCCACCACCCCCCACCTTGCAATGCACATGCTCTGTCATTCTCTCTCACACACATATTCGTGCTCTTACTCTCTGCTTCTCTGGCCTTCTTTCTCACATACTCTCTCACTCTCACATACATTGTCTCACGGTCTCTCTCACACACACACAAACACACACACTTTCACTCTCACACACACTCTCCCACCCACATTCTCACTCACTGTCACTTTCACTCTCTGCCAATCTCTCTCCCCTTTCCAATTTCTCTCCCTCTCTCTCTCTGACTCTCTCGGTCTCCTTCTCCATACCTCCACCCCGTCCTCATCCCCCATCACATACATGTATATTTAAACCTAAATGGATTGTGATTGTTTCTGGGAACGTACAATATATGGCCTCAATGAGGATACCTGAAATAATTGACATTTTCCAAGAAAAATTCTAAAATAGTTTAGCACAAAAAAATTCTAAACTACCTCAGCCAATCAGAGTGGGGTAGGGGGATGGTAGTGAAAATATTCTACCTCATTTCATTGGGGGATGCCACCAGGATACGGTGGGGAATAGAACATTTTGCTGGTATGCCAAAGAATCAAATGTCAGCAAATTGAGTTTTAAATGTCTATTTGGCTTTTATTAGTAACTCATGAGTTGAGCAGCATCTTGTCTACAGAACAGAAGGAGCTCCAATGAGCTGCATACAGGCAGAAGAGGCTAAAGAAAGCAGAAACAATGGATAAAAGCAGTGCATCTTTTCAAATGTACTTTTCTTATAGTGACTCTTGATAGCTTAATGGAATCGGGCTATCATCTCTCTCACAATTGCTTAGAAAGGAAACAATTTAGATTTTGGTTGGTCATATAGAACCTTAGCAGGAGTGACTACTGTGGGCCTGCCGTGTTTTCTTTAACAGGGGGTAAATATTTCGTTTCTTGTTTGTGTGTAAAATAAAGCAATATGTTTCTGATTCTTCATACTGAGAAAGAGAAAGCAACCGTTAAGTGAACTAAAAAAAAAAAATTCTGAAATTAGCATAACACGAAGGGATAAAAAGCAGTTTGATAAAACTGGCTAACATTAGGAAGAGGGAAAGAAGAACAAATGAAGTGTGCTTACCTATGAAATAGAAAAGGAGGGAGATAATAGAATCAACTCAGTCATTATATTCAATGAGAACCAACTCAAGCCCTTCGTTAACAGAGACTCCCACTGATTATTTGACAATAAAAGATCTGATATTCTGTGTTTAAAACGTTTTTAAAGATAAAACCTGTCAAATAGGGTTTTAAATTCCCATGCATGTTTGTTTTTAGAAATCATTCTTAAAACATTGTTATAAAAAAGGTTAAAGGGACCCACAAATAAATGTGTAGTATTATACATCTCTATCTCTCTCTCTCTCTCTCTCTCTCTCTCTCTCTCTCTCTCTCTATATATATATATATATATATATATATATATATATATATATATATATAAAATCTTTTCTGTTTCTGGCACAGAAATTCAAAAACCCTTGAGACTTCCTAGTAATCGAGGTGGCTTTGTTATGCTAATGAGGTGACTACCTAGGGCCCATACAGCTTCAAGATGGGGACTGACTGTTGACAGGTCAAAAACATGATTAGAAAGCTAGAAATTAGCTCCTTGACCTCTGGAGAAGACAGGGGTCTTAGCGATTCAGTTCAGTCATGTGGCCAAAGACTTAATCAATCATGGCTCTGTAACGAAATCCCAATTTAACAAAGTCAAGACACTGGGGCCCGGTAGTTTCCTGGTTGATGAACACATTGTCAGGAGGGTGACATACCCTGACTCCATGGGAGGGGGCAGAAAAGCTCTGTGTTTGGGACCTTCCTTCCCAGACCTGGCACTAGGTGTCTCATTTATCTGGCTGTCCCTGAGTTGTATCCTTTATAATAAAATATAATTGTAAGTCTAGTGCTTTCAGTGAGTTCTGTCATTCTAGTCATTCTACTGAGTTATCAAGCCTAAGGGGCGTTCCTAGGAACCTGCAAATGTGTAGCAAGTGAGGCAGAAGCATGGGTAGTCTGGAGATGTCACTTACAGCAGGCATCTGAAGAAGTCCAGCTGGCTAGTGCCAGAATTGAGCTGAACTATAAGACACCTAGTTAGTGTCAGAGGATCAGTATTAGAACACAAGATATACAGAAGTAATAGTATCAAAATCAAACAAAATGGAATTCAAGGTTAAAAATCACCAAGAAAAAGATACAAATGTTTACTTTGTTAAAAAAAAAAAAGGCATAAATCAGTTTGAATCAAAAAAACCACAGTAGCTAAATATGTAAAATTAAAAAAACCAATAGAAATCCAAGAAAATAAAATAAAAATACAATGTAGACAGAAACAATGAAAGAAGTCTTTTAGCTATAAACCATAATTCTCAGCAAACTAACACAGGAACTGAAAACCAAACACCGCATGTTCTCACTCATAAGTGGGAGTTGAAAAATGAGAACACATGGACACAGGGAGGGGAAATCACACACCAGGGCCTGTCAAGGGGTTGGGGGATTAGGGGAAGGACAGCATTAGGAGAAATGCCTAACGTCACTGACGGGTTGATGGGTGAAGCAAACCACCGTGTAACATTTATACCTATGTAACAAACCTGTATGTTCTGCACATGTATTCCAGAACTTAAAGTGTAATTAAAAAAAAAAGAAGAAGTCTTTTAGAATTAGCTACGGGTAATAGATAAAGAAGAACTTGGAGAAATTGAGCAATACAATCAAATTTTATTTAAGAGATAATACATAGAACTTAACGTGCCTTAAAAAAGAATATACAAGTTTTGTATATATCATGAGACATTTATAAAAATTGATTATGTAATTGACTCCAGAAAAAAACCATAAACTTTACAAAACAGAGAGAGAGTGAGAGAAAAGGAAGAGAAAGGGAGGAGAGAGGGGAAAGGACTAATAAATATATAAACAGTCACTATGCTTCATTTGCAGCCAAGAATGCACATTAAAGTAACAATATATACTTATCATTAAACTGCCAAAATTTAAAGTGACAAAATCTGTTGACAGTGACAGGCTACTTTCATACATTTTTGGTAGAAATGTGGTGTATGATAGCCTTTTTAAAAAGCCATCTGACAATATTTGTTAAAATTTAAACTACACATACCCTTCCACCACGTGTTCTTAATTCTGGAAATCTATCACATAGACATAAAAGTAGAAGTGTATGAAGGATATGCTTACACAGATATGTGCACAGCTGATTTTCATTACGAAATACCAGACTGATTATACCATTTGTTCACAGCGGGCATTTGTCCTATTTGAACTAGCAAAACTTCTGGTTGGTTGGCTTCTATGTCATAAGAGTGTTATTTTTGGAACGATCCAAGATGGCCGATCGCTAACATCTCAGGATTGCAGCTCGCAGTGAAAGCGCACAGAACTAGAGGACGCCACACTTTCAGACAAATTCTGGTCGCTCACGAGCAGAAGATTCCCAGTGGAGGAGCCACGCGGGTCGCTGGCGCTCAGCGGTTTCACCAGCACCTTGGCGCGGCAGCTCTCGGAGCAGAGTAGGCAGGGCTGGCTCCCCTTCTGACTGAGGTTTGGAGCAGCCATGCGGATCCCCAGCGCGACTCTTGAGGCCGGTGCAGCGGTTGTGCCGGCACCTCAGTGCAGCAGCTCTCGGCGCAGAGTGAAAGGGACTGGTTCCCCTTCTGCCCAAGGTTTGGAGCTCCGGGAAGGCAGAGTCGCTATTATGGACATAAGAAGGAAGCCAGACAGGAGAATCCTGGGCAGAAAAACACCATCAGTCTTAACACCGCTGTTCCTGGCCCTGGGAACTAACAACTTGGACGTCCACTCAAGAGACCTAATCTGAAAGCTGGTAATTTCAAAGACGACAGGAGGATAAATTTACAATGGTGGGAAGAAAGCAGCCTTAAAAGACTGAGAATACTCAAAATCAGAACGCCTCTCCCTCTAAAGATAATCACAGTTCCTCATCAACAATGGAACAAGGCTTGATGGAGAACGAGCATATCCCAATAATAGAATCAGGCTTCAGGGTATGGATAATAAGAAACTTCCGTGAGTTAAAAGAACATGTTGTAGCCCAATGTAAAGAAACTAAGAACTTTGAAAAAAGGTTTGATGAAATCCTAATGAGAATAGACAACTTAGAGAGGAATATAAGTGAATTAATGGAAATGAAGAATACAACACAGGAACTCCGAGAAGTATGCACAGGTTTAAACACTCGAATTTTTCAAGCAGAAGAAAGGATATCAGAGGTCGAAGTCTAACTTAATGAAATAAAACAAGAAGACAAGATTAGAGAAAAAATGATAAAAAGGAATA
>CM052667.1:41323146-41370816 GCA_028533165.1 Leontopithecus rosalia | reverse complement strand
TCTAGATCTAGGTTGGCAATGTCTCTCTCATTGCTTGATTTCCTTCCTTCCCTTCCCTCCCTCCCTCATTTCCTCCCTTCCTTCCTTCCTTCATCCCTTCCTTCCTCCCTCCCTTCCTCCTTCCCTCACTTCCTGCCTTCCTCCCCCCACCCAAAAAAAGAGTGTTATTTTTAATACCACTTCAGCATGTAATAGATATATATGTCTATGTATGTATGTATGTGTGTATGGTTCATAGCAGCAAAGAAATAAATTAAAACTTCAGACAAGTTAAATATTCATTAACAGAGGAGAAATGGTTAAATAAATGATACATTCATATTACAGAAAACATTTTGTAGCCATTTAGAAGTTTGATTATAATGGATGAAAACAAGATAAAGAAATCTGTAGCAGAAACTGCTAGTTGCCAGCATGATAACTATTCTTCCCCAGTACAAAACAAGACACTGATGTTTGTTAGTGTATGTGTGTGTGTAATGTATCCAGTTAAATAATGACACATTACAGCTATGTTTGCTGCCAGCAGTGGCTATTGCCACTGAGTTATAGCTAATGACAGGTAGGGGAAAACTGTTGAGTGGGCTTTATGAGAAGAAACTAGCAGATTGTAAAGTGTTTTCCGCTTCTGGCCATGAGGAAGTAATAGAGTCCAGAATTATGCTTCCACTGTAGACTATTATAAAACCAGACCAATAAAATGAACAAACAAACAAGGAAAGAAACATTTTTAGGCACTGGACAATGGAAAGCTCAGAACTAGAACACCTGAAAGAAATAAAATAAACAAATATTCTCAGACAATTTTTGGATTATGGCACAGGGAGGGAACCAAGACCAATCATGGCCAACTGTTGCGTTAACTGAAAAAGAGACCACAGTTCAAGGGGGCTTGAATTTTGGCTTAGAGTAATCCAGAGAAGGGAGAAAGAGGAAGACTTCCAGATCTATGTATAGTCGTCTCTATGAATCAGTAACAATAGACATCTATGAATGGTAGGGTAAACCTCCACGAGGCTAGGCAAGAACAGCTTCTAGGAAAGAAAAAAAACAGTTGCTAGAAAGAAGACAAAAATATCCCTAGAGATTACAACGGGCTAGAAAATATTATAGTTCCCAACAGACAGATTGGAAAGATAGAAAGACCACAGTGAAGACACAAAACATTTAGTAGGGAACCAAGAAAGGCCATGCCTTGGAAGTGGGGCCAAGTTAGCCGTAGAATAAAGAATACTATAAGAATACTATAGATTTACCCTGAAGGAACTTAAAAGCAAGTCTCAAAAGATAAAATAACACAAGTAATTTAACTGCTGGAGAGAACAAATTCCAATAATCTTTTTTTTAAAATACAAAAAACAAAAAAATCCAGCAATCAGCCATGTATAATTCACAATGTCCAGCTTCCAATAAAAAATGTTACACAGAGGGGAGAAAAATAAGGCCCATAACCTGGTATATTAGTCTGTTTGCACACTGGTGATAAAGACATACCTGAGACTGGGTAATTTACAAAAGAAAGAGGGCAACTGACAGTTCCTCTTGGCTTGAAAGGGCTCACAATCATGGTGGAAGGTGAAAGGCATGTGTCACATGGCAACAGGCAAGCGAAGAGAGCTAGTGCAGGGAAACTCCTGCTTTTATAACCATCAGCTCTTGTGAGACTTATTCAATATCATGAGAACAGCACAGAAAAGACCCATGCCCATAATTCAGTTACCTCCCACTGGGTTCCTCCTATGACGTGTAAATCTGGGAGTTACAAGTCAAGATGAGATTTGGGTAGGGACGCAGCCCAACCATATATCAGACACTAGAAACAGAATCAGAAATGAAAAAGATGATAGAACTAGTGGACAAGGATGTTAAAACAGGTACCATAAATATGTGATATAGCTGGCCTAGAGTTAGAACCGGTACAATGCCATTTTTAAATGAGAAAACTGTTTCCGTTCTCCTCACAATGAATGCTAGCCTCGGCCTCTGTAAAACTGCTAAAATGCAAAGAGAGGTAAAGCTGCGTATTTTCTCTTATCTGTAACTGCCAGAATTGCTGGCCTTTGTTTACCAGAGTAAGCACCCCCAGATAATTCCATCCTGGCGCCAAGTAAATAAAAATCTGTGGATCCCACCCCTACCCAGACACTGTGTAAACGAATGCTAATCTTGGCATCTGTGAACCCCTTAAATGACAATCAGAATATCAAATAGTCCCCTGGCCCTCGAAATGTCCGGAACCCCCTCACCCTCATCTCCGCCCAGAAAGTGATTTGAATCCACTGGCCCTCGGAATGTCTGAAGCCCCTCACCCCATCCTCTCCCTCACCCCCAAGGTGATTTTACGGGTATAAAAGGTCTTGTCACCCTCTTTTACGGGGCCACGGGTTGGAGAGACGTGAGTCCTCCATGGTCGCTGGCAATAAACCCTGCAATTTGGCATACTTTTGTCCTGGTGTTGACTTTCTGTGCTCGGTCCAATACAACAAATATGTGTATATGTTCAAAAATGTAAAATAAACATGAACATAATGAGATAAATGGAAGATACAAATATGGGCGCCGTAGAACTCTTAGAGGTGACAAAATACCAGGATAAAAAATTTACTGGATAAATTAATGGCAGGTCAGAGACTGTAGAAGAAATATTAAATTTAAAGACAGAGCAAAAGAATATATGCAAAATGCATCAAAGATAAAAAGAAGACTGATAAAATGAAGTTTCAGTGACTTGTGGGAATATTAAAGCACACAGTATACACATATTTGGTGTCCCAGAAAGAGATGAGACAGACTGGGGCAGAAAAATAATGACTTGACAGTTTTTAACTTTGTTGAAAGCTACAAATACAGAGAATAAAGAATCTCAATGAACTTCAAGAAAGAGACACACATATACACACCCCCCAAACCACTCCAAAGCATACAACAATCAAGTTATTGAAAACTAGAAAACTGGTTGACGGAACAAAGATACTTTACATATATCAGAACAACTAGAAAAAGACATTGCGCACACATAGGAAAAAGATTAGTACGGACCTCTTATAAGAAATGACTTAAGTCCAAAAACAATGGAACAGTGACTTTTGAGTACAGAAAACAAAACAACCGACCCCCACCAAAATAATAATAATAATAAAGAAACCCTTGTCTATCCACAATTTTCTAAGCAGTGAAATTATACCTCAGAAAAGAATACTAAAAGGTGGAGCCAACATGGCCAACCAGAAGCAGCAGCCATCAGAGGCTCCCATCGAAAAGAACCATAATACCATGTCAATGCTGTATGAGCAGCCAACGTACCCAGGTTCTCTCATCAGAACTAATGAGGTGGCTGCCACGATCCACAGAGAAGAAGGAAGAGTACTGTGGTATGACTGCATACCCGAGAGCCACATGGGGCAGGGGAGACCCCACCCCCAAGCCAAGGGAAGCGGTGAGTTAGAGTGCTACTCCGCTGGGGAAACTGATTTTTTCATGGAACTATGCAACCCATGGATCAGAAGACCTCCCTTGTGAACCCACACCACTGGGGCCTAGGGTCCCAACCCCAGAGCTGTGCAGATTCCCAGTAGCCTCTCAGCTAGAATCTGCTTAAGCCTGACAAGTTCCCAGAGGGAGGAGGGACCAGCACCACAGCTGCAGCTGCCTGCTGTCTAAACCATTTGAGCTCCTTGGGGAAGGGACAGCAGCCAGCACTGGGACTCATAACTGCCTAACACACTAAGCTCACTGGGTGGGGGAGGGCAGCATCCATCTCTAGAGCTCCAGGCTGCACTTTCTACTGCTGGAGCCAGGGGGTCTGGAGAGCTTGGTCCCAAGAGCTATCTCCCACAGCCCAACACACTGGCTGTGGCAGACTGCAGCCAGAGTGCCTCTTCAGCCTGATCTTGACTCATCCTTCCTTACTAAATGGGGCCTCCATACAAGAATGCCAACAATGCCAGCTAGAGGCTCAGGGACAGAACCCTGATCTCTCTGGGCCTGACCCCATAGGGGTAGGGGTGGCCATAGTCTCTGTGGACTAGCAGACTTAGCCTTTCCTCCTGGCAGTTCTGAAATCCAGGCAGCCCAGATGAGTGGGTTTCCCCCAGCAAAGCACACCCTCTCCACCAAGGAGCAGTCAAATCGCTTCATTAAACAGGTCCTGTTCCCTGTGGGGGTGAGACCCTCAAACAGGGGCTGTTAGACATCTATACAGGAGCAATCCTACTGGCGTCAGGTTGGTGCCCCTTGAGGTCAGAGATCCCAGAATAAGGAGCAGGCACTACTCTTTGCTGTTCTCCAGCCTCCTCGAGTGACATCTGCAAGTATGGGAGTGAACCAGATGAATACAGCCTGAAGTGAAACCCCAGCAAGCAGCACCAGCCCTACAGAAGAGGGACCTCACCATTACAGACAAACAAACAAAACAACAACAGCATCAACAACGAAAGTTCCCACAAAAACCCATCCAAGGCTCAGCAGCCTCAAAGATCGAAATTAGTCAAGAGATCGAGACCATCCTGGTCAACATGGTGAAACCCCGTCTCTACTAAAAATACAAAATATTAGCTGGGCGTGGTGGCGCGTGCCTGTAATCCCAGCTACTCAGGAGGCTGAGGCAGGAGAATTGCCTGAACCCAGGAGGCGGAGGTTGCGGTGAGCCGAGATCGCGCCATTGCACTCCAGCCTGGGTAACAAGAGCGAAACTCCGTCTCAGAAAAAAAAAAAAAAATTCACTCAAAACCACAAAACTGCCAAATAATTGAACAGCCTTCTCCTGAATGACTTCTGGGTAAATAATGAAATTAAGGCAGAAATCCAGAAGTTCTTTGAAACCAGTGAGAACAAAGAGACGATGTAACAGAATCTCTGGATTGCAGCTGAAGCACTGTTAATAGGGAGATTTATAGCACTAAATGCCCACATCAGAAAGCTAAAAAGATCTTAAATCGACACTCTAACGTCACCATTAAAAGAGCTAGAAAAACAAGAGGAAATTAATTCAAGCTGGCAGAAGACAAGAAATTAACATCAGAGCAGAAGTGAAGGAGATAGAGACACAAAAAACCCTCCAAAAAATCAATGAATCCAAGAGCTGTTTTTTTTTGGAAAAGATTAATAAAATAGACGGCTAGCTAGACTAATAAAGAAGATAAGAGAGAAGAATCAAAGAGACACAATAAAAAAATAAAGGATATATCACCTCTGACCCCACAGAAATACAAACCACCATCAGAGAATACTATAAACACCTTTATGCAAATAAACTAGAAAATCTAGAAGAAATGCATAAATTCCTGAACACATACACCCTCCCCAGACTAAACCAGGAAAAAATCAAATCCTTGAATAGACCAATAACAAGTTCAGAAATTGAAGCAGTAATTAATGGCCTACCACCAAGAAGGCCTAGGACCAGATGGACTCACAGCCAAAGTCTACCAGAAGAGGTACCAGGAGCTGGCACCTTTTCTTCTGAAACTATTCCAAACAACTGAAAAGGAGGAACTCCTCCCTAACTCATTTTATGAGGCCAGCATCATCCTGATACCAAAACCTTACAGGACACACACACACACACACACACACACACACACACACACACACACAGAAAACTTCAGGGATATCGATGCAAAAATCCTCAATAAAATAATGGCAAACCGAATTCAGCAGCACATCAAAAACCTTATCTACCACAATCAAGCCAGCTTCATTCCTGAGATGCAAGGCTGGTTCAACATACACAAATCAATAAATGTAATCCATCACATAAACAGAACTAAAGACAAAAACTACATGATTATCTCAATAGATGCATGTTTAAAACGCTCAATAAACTAGGAATTGATGGAACACATCTCAAGATAATAAGAGTTCTTTATGACAAACCCACAGCCAATATCATACTGAATGGGCAAAAGGTGGAAGCCTTCCCTTTGAAAACTGGTACAAGGCAAGGATGCCCTCTCACCACTCCTATTGAACATAGCATTGGAAGTTCTGGCCAGGGCAATCAGGAAAGAGAAAGAAATAAATGACATTCAAACACGAAGGGAGGAAGTCAAATTGTCTTTGTTTGCAGACGACGGGATTGTATATTTAGAAAACCCGATCATCTCAGCCTGAAAACTCCTTAACCTAGTAAGCAACTTCAGCAGTCTCAGGATACAAAATCAATGCACAAAAATCACAAGCATTCCTATACACCAACAATAGACAATCAGAGAGCCAAATCATGAATGAGCTGCCATTCACAGTTACTACTGTAGGGGGTGCACGGCGACATATTCAAGCCTACGTACATGACGTTTGAGGTCTGGACATGGAAAAATACTGAGGCACGTGACCGTGATGAGGAGGCATCTCAGGACCAGGCTGGAGCTGCCCACAGCCACCAGGGGACTCGGTCTGCGCCTCTTGGCCTCCCCTCTGTCACCACAAACCCAGAAAGGGTCAACTTGCCTAGACTTCCAGTGACTAAACGGGCACTCCATGGCATCTTAGCAACTCTCCTGCCCCAGGCCTCTGTGGGCAGCAAGAAAGCCAGAGCGCTCTGGGATAAAACCCAGGAGGCAGCATGCAACTTTCCTTTATACTCCAGGGAAACAGAAAAAACAAAACAAACAAAAAAACCCCACAAGGCCAGAAAGGCCGATGCTGGAAGTAGGAAGTGAGAAATATATAGTAGGAAGACAATCATAATCAGCCACTTACCTTCCCTCCTGGAGGCACTCCTCCAGCAGGGAAGTTTGTCGAGGAGACATGGCCACCTGATCATATAGATGTTTGCTGCCTGGGGGTCTTATCCAAGAACAGTCCCTTGGGCGGCCCCAATCTACTTAAGGGAGATGGGAGGCACTGTTGCCTGGACGGGGCTGACAGATGGAGGTCCCTTTAAGGGTGGAGGAAAAGGGGCAATGGCTTTTCTATAGGGGGAGGAAAAGGCTCCGATCCATTTTCGTCATCACTAAAATCTCTTTCTTATTCCCCATAGAAGGGAATGAAGTGGGGAGAGAAATCTCTCCCTGTTGTTCTTGTTCCTGCTCTTCCTTCTGCTTTAAATCTCCTGAATTCCCTTCAGGTGGAGAAGACAGGCGGGCGGTATGACTCACCGCAATCTGGCAGATAAAGAATTTACAACACAGAGCATACCACCACCCAGGAGGTCAAAATAGTAACATTAGTGAAATGACTTTGCTTATATCCTCTTTTCAGGCAGCGACCTCCCTGCTCCCGTAATTCTAAATCTTAAGTTCCTTGATCAGGAAGCCATGGACGTTCCTGCTGAATTAAGAGCATAAGCTTGCACAGAGCTCCAGGCTCTCCAGTGCACTGGATTGCCTTAACTAGCTGTTGCACTGTTTTAAAAAGTGTTTTCTGCTCTTTGGTCTTTTCTTGACCCATGATATCCTAGGACCACTGATATTTTATGCTTGCGTCCTGTCCTCCTGATGGGAGTCAGGACTCTCCCTTACTGGGATTCCCCGAAAATTGACGAGCTCTCCTCCTTCAGGTGTAACTTCAAGGCAATCACGTCGGGGTCACTACTTGCAGAGCTTATAGCTTGCAGTGAATGCTGAGAAGGAAGTACTTAGACAATTCCAGCTGAGCAGGGCTGGCAGGTAGTTCTGAGAAAGTCCACCCCCGCATCCAGCCAAGTATTCATTGAAAGGGCTTGTATTAACTACAAACATCCGCTAGATGGCCATGTGAGGTGGGTTGCTGAGGCACCTACCTTGCACAACACTCAAGCTGCAGTCTCAGGAGGCTATTTTCAGCGTTCCTTATACTGCAATCCCTGTCCTGTGTTCAGGGTCAAGGAGTTTCATTCCCATGCACAAATAACACACGCAGTGCCTCAGTAGTTTTCCGTACCCCAACTTCAAATGCCATGTACAAAAGCTTTAATATGTTGCTGTCCACCCCCAACAGCTACAAGGAAAATAAAATACCTAGGAATACAGCTAACAAGGGATGTGAAGGACCTCTTCAAGGAGAACTACAAACCACTGCTCAGGGAAATAAGAGAGGATACAAACAGATGGAAAAACATTTTGTTTTCATGGATAGGAAGAATCAATATTGTGGAAATGGCCATACTGCCCAAAGTAATTTAGAGATTCAATGCTATTTCCATCAAACTATCCTTGACATTTTTCATAGAATTAGAAAAAACCTATGTCAAATTTTTGTGGAATCAAAGAAGACTCCATTTTGCTAAGACAGTTCTAAGCAAAAAGAACAAAGCAGGAGGCATCATGCTACCTGACTTCAAACTATATTACAAAGTGACAGTAACCACAACAGCATGGTACTGGTACCAAGCAGACATATAAACCAATCAAACAGAACAGAGACCTCAGAAATAACACCACACATCTACAATCATCTGATCTTCAACAAACCTGACAAAAACAAGCAATGGGGAAACGATCTCCTATTTAATAAATAATTCTTGGAAAACTGGATAGCCATATGCAGAAAACTGAAACTGGACTCCTGCCTTACACACTCAAGATGAATTAAAGACTTAGACATAAAACTCCAAACTATAAAAACCCTAAAAGAAAACCTAGGCAATACCATTCAGGACATAGGCATGAGCAAAGACTTAATGATGAAAATGATAAAAGCTATTGCAGCAAAAGCCAAAACTGACAAATGGGAGGTAACTAAACTAAAGAGCTTCTGCACAGCAAAAGAAACTATCATCAGAGTGAAGAGGCAACCTACAGAATGGGAGAATTTTTTACAATCTACCCATCTGACAAAGGGCTAATATCCAAAATTTACAAGGGACTTAAACAAATTTACAAGAAAAAAACAACCCACCAAAAACTACATCAAGTATATGAACAGATACTTCTCATTAAATTCTTGGTGAGAATGTAAATTAGTTCAACCATTGTGGAAGACAGTATGGCAATTCCTCAAGGATCTAGAACCAGAAATACCATCTGACCCAGCAATCCCATTACTAGGTATATACCCAAAAGATTATAAATCATTCTACTCTAAAGACACATGCACACGTATCTTTATTGTAGCACTATTTATAATAGCAAAGTCATGGAACCCCAAATGGCCATCAGTGATAGACTGGATAAAGAAAATGTGGTACATATACACCATGGAAGACTAAGCAGTTACGAAAAGGAATGAGATCATGTCCTTTGCAGGCACAGGGATGAAGCTGGAAGCCATCATCCTCAGCAAACAAACACAGGAACAGAAAACCAAACACCGCGTGTTCTCACTCATAAGTGGGAGTTGAAAAATAAGAACACATGGACACAGGGAGGGGAACAACACACACCAGGGCCTGTTGGGGGTTGGGAGGTGAGTGGAGGGAACTTAGAGGACAAGTCAATAGGTACAGCAAACCACTATGGCACAGGTATACCTATGTAACAAATCTACATGTTCTGAACATGTTCCCAGAACTTAAAGTAAAATAAAAATCAAAAAAAAAAGAAAAAAATGAATACTAAATCAAAACTTTTTTTCAGATAAACAAAAGATGATAAAATTAAGCAGGAGCAGGTCTGCATTACACGAAATGTTAAATGAAGTTCTTTAGACAAAAGGAAATGATGTAACTTGTAAACTTATATCTACAAAAACAAATGGAGGGTACTGCGAATAGTATATATGTGGTTACACAGAAAAGACTTTTCTCCTCATTTTTTAAGATCTTTAATGTATAATTTAATTCTAACATCAAAATAATTTAGTGTGTGGCTTATAACATGCAAAAGTAAAATATATAACAACAATAGCACAAGGGACAAGACAGGGAATGGAATATTATTTTGAGAGTTTCAAATTATATGTGAAATATCATTACAACATTTAAAAGTAGATTATAATAAATCAAAGACACACATTTTAAACCATACAGCAGTGTAGGCAAATGGAAAAATGTGAGTCAAACAATGTAATTTGAAATTTTCTGGTAGCCACATTAAAATCTAAAAAGAAACAGGTAAAATTAATTTTAGTGATTTTATTTACCCCAACAGGAAAAAACTGACACAACAAGAAAAAAGCTGAACAAACAAAAAATCACCAACTGAGATTCCCCCAGAGAAATGAGGTCACAGGGCAAACAAACCACCACTCTGAAAAATAGAGAGATGGGCAGATGCAGAGAATCACAACTCACCAGGAGCAGAAGAAACTGTTGAAGTCAGTAACTGGTAAGAACACTTAAATAGTAATTGACAAATAGCTACAGATTCATTGCAAATTAGCTTGATAGTTAAAAACTCCTGGCGACACAGTGTGAGGGTTCCCCACACATACTATTTTTTTTTTAATTGTACTTTAGTTTCTGGGGTACATGTGCAGATCATGTAGGATTGTTGCATAGGTACACACATGGCAATGTGGTTTGCTGCCTCCATCCTCCAGTTACCTATATCTGGGATTTCTCCCCATGTTATCCCTCTCCAACCTCCCCACCGGTGCTATGTCCCTCCCTTGGCCCCACTCAACAGACCCCAATGTGTGATGCTCCCCTCCTTGTGTCCATGTGTTCTCATTGTTCAACACCCACCTATGAGTGAGAACATGTGGTGTTTGATTTTCTATTCTTGTGTCAGTTTGCTGAGAATGATGGTTTCCAGATTCATCCAAGTCCCTACAAAGGACACAAACTCATCATTTTTTATGGTTGCATAGTATTCCATGGTGTATGTGTGGCACATTTTCCTTGTATAGTCTATTGTAGATGGGCATTTGGGTTGGTTCCAGGTCTTTGCTATTGTAAACATTGCAGCTCTGAACATACGTTTTACTTCTTCTTTTTTTCTTTTTTGAGATGGAGTTTCGCTCTTGTTACCCAGGCTGGAGTGCAATGGCACGATCTCGGCTCATCGCAACCTCCGCCTCCTGGGTTCAGGCAATTCTACTGCCTCAGCCTCTTGAGTAGCTGGGATTACAGGCTTGAGCCACCGCGCCCGGCCACGTTTTACTTCTAAAAGCCCAACCAAAGGTCTCACAGTGAAGATGAAAGAAAATAGCTCCTTGTGCTTTGGGCAGAGGAAAAAGGGAAAGCAGCCCTTTTGAAATTAGCACAGAGTGTTCTATTCTTCATAACAAAGACCTGCCCTTAATAGAAACTACTTTATGGGGGCCTTATCTGATCTAACATAGGGGCAATTAGACAACTCCAGTGCACTCTCTACCTGTCTTGTCTCACATAAGGAAGGAGAAAAAAGGCTAAGCAATTATTCTGGAAATTACAGCCCAGGGACTTTGCTCACTTTAAAAAAAAAAAAAAGGAGATTTAAGCAGATGATTATAGAATGTTTCCCCTCCTCCCCTCCCAATACTGTATTATTACAACAGGGCTCCAGTATAATAAAAGTGGATTATAACAGAGAGAGTTAGATACAGAATCTAATTAAGAAGACATTTCTAGGGAAACTCAAAGACAACAAGGAAGACAAAAACAAGGGCATTAGAGGAAATTTAAGGCTCCAACACCTATAGCTACAGTAAATACTAAATACTGCATAACTCCTCGCCAGAGAAACATAAAATCTTACACGAAAGCCCTATTTACGTCAGTTGCTATTACTTAGTATACCACATACAGATTTAAAAAAAAATTTTCACGTGATTTTAAAATGCAGGAAAAAAGGCAAGCAGTCTAAAAAGACGATATAAGTACTACAATCAGACCCAGCTATGACACAAATTGTTTTTTTCTAGGCTCAAAATTTAAAATAACTATGACATGTTAAGGGCTCTAAAGAAAATGGTAAACAACATGAAGGCCAGATTGATAATGTAAACAGAGGGATGAAAACTCTAAGGAAGAATCAAAAACAGTGTATGTGACAGAAATAAAGAATGCCTTTGATGGGCTCAGTAGACTGAAATATGGCTGAAGAAAGAATCCATGAACTCGAAGATGGATTGATAGAAACTCCCACAACATAAATGTAAATACCAAGTATGGTGAAACAATTAGAACATCTGAGAACTGTGAAACAATTTCAAGAAGTGTAACATGCACAACTGCAATATTAGAAGAAAAAGAATGGAACAGAATACATAGCTGAAATAAAAATGTCCAAGACTTTTCCAAAATAATGACGACATGAAACTGCAGTTTCGGTTAGCTCAGAGAACACCAAGCGGGATAAATTTAAAAAAAAAAAAAACCACTATACATAGGCATATCATATTCAAACTTCAGAAAGGCAAAGAGAAATCCTTCAAAAAAACCAGAGGAAAAACCAACTTACTTATAGAGAAATAAGAAAAAGTATGACAGACGACTTCTCATCAGAAACCACACAAGCAGGAAGAGAATGGAGTGAAGTATTTGAAGTGTTGAGAGAATCAAACCTACTAACCTAGAATTTTATATCCAGTGAATTTATTCTTCAAAACTGAAGGAGAACTAAAGACTTTTTCACAGAAACAAAAATTGAGAGAAGTCATGGTCGGCAGACCTGCCCTGTAAGAAAAACTAAAGTTGTTCTTCGTGGAACAGAAAAGGATCTAGGTCAGAAATTGGATCCATATAAAGAAAGGAAAAGTGTCAGGGAATGAAGAAATTAAAGTAAAATAAATGTTTTGTTTTTCTTATTCTTTTTTTTTTTTTTTGAGACGGAGTCTCACTGTTGTTACCCAGAGTGGAGTGCAATGGCATGATCTCGGCTCACTGCAACCTCCACCTTCTGGGTTCAAGCAATACTCCTGCCTCAACCTCCTGAGTAGCTGGGACTACAGGCACGTGCCACCACGCCCAGCTAATTTTTGTATTTTGAGTAGAGACGGGGTTTCACCTTGTTGACCAGGATGGTCTCGATCTCTTGACCTCCTGATCTACCCGCCTCGGCCTCCCAAAGTGCTGGGATTATAGGCGTGACTGTTTTTCTTATTCTTTTTTTTTTTTTTTGAGACGGAGTTTTGCTCTTGTTACCCAGGCTGGAGTGCAATGGCGCAATTCGGCTCACAGCAACTGCCACCTCCTGGGTTCAGGCAATTCTCCTGCCTCAGCCTCCTGAGTAGCTGGGATTACAGGCACGCACCACCGTGCCCAGCTAATTTTTTGTATTTTTAGTAGAGACGGGGTTTCACCATGTTGACCAGAATGGTCTCGATCTCTTGACCTCGTGATCCACCCACCTCGGCCTCCCAAAGTGCTGGGATTACAGGCTTGAGGCACTGCGCCCGGCCTCTGTTTTTCCTATTCTTAACTGATTGAAAAGATAATTGTTTAACATAATAACAGTAACAATGCATTGGGTGATTATATTCATATGGACAAGTAAAATGAATGACAGTAATGTTGTAAGAGATGAGAGGGAAGAATTGGAAATATTCTTGTTACACACACATGAAGAGGAAGAAATATTAACTGTAGATGTATATGACAAACCAGAGGGCAACTACTTAAAAAATGGAAAGGAACATGTAATTGATATGCTAAAAGAAGAGATAAAATGGAATCAGGTAAAACCAGAAAACGCAGAAAAAGAGATTTTTAAAAAGAACAAGTACAATGAGTAGAAAACAGTTACAAAGAGTAAATATTGATTCAACAACATCAATAATCACTTTAAACAAGGGCAGTTTAAATGTACCAATTAAAAGACAGATTCTCAGATTGGCTAAAAAGCAGATTTAACTCCTGTATTTGAATATAGATGTGATTCCCAGACTTCTTTCAGGCAAGTCGTCACCACTCTTCGTTATTTGGTTTCCTGTCTTTAAAAAAAGTTGACTGACTTCCCTGCTAACTGGTATATCCAGACAGTGAAGAGCTTAAAGGAGAGGGGCTTTAAGCAGCATGGTGGCATACTGATATAAGAGAGTAACAGCAGGGACCTAGGATATCAAGTCTGTAATCCCAGCACTTTGGGAGGCCGAGGCGGGTGGATCACGAGGTCCAGAGATCGAGACCATCCTGGTCAACATGGTGAAACCCCGTCTCTACTAAAGATACAAAAAATTAGCTGGGCACGGTGGCGCGTGCTACTCAGGAGGCTGAGGCAGGAGAATCGCCTGAACCCAGGAGGTGGAGGTTGCAGTGAGCCGAGATCGCGCCATTGCACTCCAGCCTGGGTAACAAGAGTGAAACTCCGTCTCAAAAAAAAAAAAAAAAGAAAAGAAAAGAAACTGCAGTGAAGGAACCTCAGCTTCTGAATCCAAGTGCCCTTCAAGGAACTGAACTCACTTAACCATATCATATTTGGGAAACAGGGATTATTATTTCCATTTTACATTTTGTGAAAACTGTTAAGTATCTTCCATGTACTCTAGATGAGAAATCCAGGCTCCAGGCCTTTCTTACAGGGTCCAGCACTTACCCCATGTGATCCTCTCTACTTTGTCCTTCTGTATTGGCTAGTACCCACTCACTTGTCCTCTGCCAATTCCATCATCACTCTCTAGGAAAAAAAGGGTGTCTGTCAATCTCTACAGCTGTGAACTTTGCATCTTTCTTTGGCTTTAAAACATCTGGCCTGTAATGTAAAGATCCAGCAAGCCACTGAAAAGCAATGGCACTTAAGAAAATCTCTGGCAACTCTGTCTTTTCCTCTTGCTTTCTCCATCCTGCTCAAAGGTGTCTTGTTGGCAGGCAGCCACCTGTGAAATGTGCACATTTCAAAGCAAATGGCTCCAGGAGCTCATAATTGCTGCCAAACGTGTGTGGATTTTAATAGCCCATTTTCATTAGCCTTGTGTGAAATCACCTGTCTCTGCGTTGTTATCCAACTTAATTGTCAATTATGGTGATTAAGTTTGGCTTTCACTAACATCGATATCATTAGTATTATCTCTGAGGCTGAACAAAGAAAAAAAAATCACGCCAGAAAAAGAAATCATTTTGTAGGTGAACATATTTTGGTGTCAGTGAATGAGGTGGCTTTTTTTTTTTTTTAAATTTGGGCTGAACCAAATTTGAGTCTAACTGTTATTTCCAATGTGACTTTTAGATGTTTTAGGACAAACCGCTTCTTTTTTGTCACTTGGTTTTCTGTCACCAAAGAAGGGTTCCTGATACCTATCCCTTTGCTATTCTCCTGAGATGAGCACCATATGTCATTAACCCAGTAAGTTAGATAATTAATGCCTTTAAAACGCTTTCAGCAATGTCAGTAATTCCAAGAATAATAGGTGGAGCCCTAGAAAAACTTGGGAAATAGCACAGAAATTGCTGCCAGTGTAAAACTTGAGATTTTGATGGATGATGCTCTTTCTTCTTTCATCAGTCTTGTTACATTTTAAGCACCTTGCTTTGCCCTCTTGACAATGGAGTCATCTAATTTTGCATCTCGACTAATATTTTACTTTTTCATGGAATTTGCAATGAACAATAATGAAAATCAATGACATTATCATCCCTTTTCCTCGTTCTTTGCAAATTTTAATTTACTAAAATCCCAGACTCATTTCTGTTAGGCTTTTATGGGATTTCGGGATATGGCAAAATAATGAAAGACATTTTTGAAAATGATATCATTAGATATCATCTCTAGTATTTGAGTGCCATGTGTGTCCCCAAGGTTTATGACACTCTTAAGGCTTGACAGTTTCCTTTATCTTTCCAAGACCCTTAGAGGAAACTAATAAGAGATTTTTTTTATTCTAATTTAATGGGAAGAAAGAAATTAAATCATGCAAGCTTAAGGGATATGAAGGGTGAATCAGTGACTATGGCCTTCTGGAGTAGAGGAGGAATGAGGCTCTATTCCAGATAGTCCTTAATAAAAACACCTAAAATCCATAACCTAGCAAAGATCTTCTGGCAACTCTAGACTGAGTCTGGCAAGAGTTGAAAAGGAATTAGCTTTCTGGACAGTTTCCCTCTCTTCTCACTTGCCCATTCCCATTTAGTGTAGTTTACAGCGTTTTGTTTTTAAAGGCCTGATTATGACAAATGCTGTCTTTGTCACGTGGCTTCTAAAATCCCTGTACTCAAGATTATGGAGTGTCCTCAGAAGCTCATGGTTACTCACCTGTGAAGAGCGAAGAACTGGAATCCAAACTCTTTTTTTTTTTTTTTTTGAGACGGAGTTTCGCTCTTGTTACCCAGGCTGGAGTGCAATGGCCCGATCTCGGCTCACCGCAACCTCCGCCTCCTGGGTTCAGGCAATTCTCCTGCCTCAGCCTCCCGAGTAGCTGGGATTACAGGCACGCGCCAACGGGCCCAGCTAATTTTTTGTATCTTTAGTAGAGACGGGGTTTCACTCTGTTGACCAGGATGGTCTCGATCTGTTGACCTCGTGATCCACCCGCCTCAGCCTCCCAAAGTGCTGGGATTACAGGCTTGAGCCACCGCGCCCGGCCTGGAATCCAAACTCTTATGGTGCATTTCTAATTTCTGTGAATATATATTTCTCTTATAATTAAAAAAAATGTATTTTTAAATTTCCCATAAAGGAGAATATCATTTATCACTTAGGAGTAAAGGAGGAAGACAAATTACAGCTGAAACATTTTCTCTTTTGTGAAGCTTTGCCCAAGTCCCTAGAACAAAATAAATTGCCCTCTTTCTTGTGCTTCCCACTCATCTTTGTCCTTATGTGTATTACAGAGCGACCACATTTTATTATAGTTATTTGTTGTATAATCCCAAGTTTTTATCGTCAAATTTTGGTCAAGAGAGGTCTTCTTTTTCAGCTGCTATGTAATTAAGTTTAAGGGTGTTGAAAGAAAGAGAAAATTCAAATGCCCAAGAACTGCGAAGGACGAGTCTTTTAAAGGAGAGCTTGTTGCCTTATGCTGAACGGATTCAAATGCTTTGGTAACTTGAATGTGCTATAAAGGCGGAGTGGTTTCTTTATCAAGCAGCATTCTGCAAATTCATGGAGTTCCCATGCAGACTTGCAAATGCTTGTGCTTTGTGGTAGAAATGTCTCTGGAAGAGCTGACGTTGGTCTACTTGTAAACTTTTCCATTTCTCTTTAGTGTGTACGTATCTCCCATTAGGACAGATTGTATATTGTATTTATTCTTTTCCATATCCTAGCACCATGAGAACAGCAACACAGGTTTGCTAAATAGGCTTACCGTATCACACTTTACCCTCCTAACTCCATAAATCAGTTTTGAAATTATGATTAGAGGAAAAACTTTTAGATATTCGTTTTCTTCCTTTAAAGCCTGTACCTACAACATATATTGGAAGCAATGAAACAAGACATATGATGCCTTTTGATATCAGGATCTCAAACTCCAGCTCATCCCTACCTCTTTGTTTTCATAGAACCTATGACTTCCCTCAAAGAAATTAGCAGGACAAGAAATTGCTGTTTCTAGACCCACCCTTTCCTTCCCTGTTGTGCTTATGGACCTGTTATTTTCTGGTTATTTAAATTTAAAGCTGCCTTTGCGATTTCAGCCCTTAGCATCAAGAGCTCCCAAAATTTTCCTGCAAAAATTTCCCGATTCAGCCATCTCTGCCAGTTGGGGTTTCTGAGGAAATGAACCAAAGCACCAGCAGTGGTTGCTATGGTGATTGAGTCTCCCTGGAGTGAAGTCAGGGGAGCATCCATTTGAAGGAATGGGGGAGCTGTATTCGAGGAGAATTGACCACATGCTAAGGATGAAGTGTTCCTGGAGAAGGAGTGGGGTTGAGGGAGTCATAAGGAACGTGGAAAAAATTCGAATCGATACTCTGAGAGATGCATTAGCATCTCAACGAGGGATGAATAAAGGGATTGCCTGAACAGTGGTGAGAATCCAACCCGGGAAAGATTGCGTGTATCAGAGTGGACCCTGTGAGCACGGCTTTGTGATTATTCACAGAAATTCTCAGCAGCCTGGGAGTGGCAGCAGAGAAAAGGACAGAAGAAGTGACCAGAGCTTAGTATTGGCAAAGAAGAAACCTGAAATATGTGTAGATCATGCACACTTGAAACACAAATTCACCTCAGATGACAAAGAATTACATTCACAAAAGTTTTTGTTTAAACAGTTTGCCACAGAAGGTACAGAAGTTTGTGTGAAACTGAAGTGTGATAGAAAGAAAAACCTCTTATTATTCGAGCAATAATCTCCAAATCACAGAGTTATTATGATGGCAAATTTTATGATTTATTACTAGAGACAAAGTACCTGTTACATAGTCTATGCTCAGTTTGTCTTGATATTTTAAAAACTATTTTCTGTCACCCAGGCTGGAGTGCAGCGACACAATCATAGCTCACTGCAGCCTTGAACTCTCAGGCTCAAGAGAGGCTCCCACTCCAGCCTCCCAGGTTGCTGGGACTACAGGCGTGTGCCACTAACACACACACACACACACACACACACACGCACATAAAATAGAGTTGCATCTTGCTATGTTGCCCAGGCTGATCTTAAACTCTTGGGCTCAAGTGATCTTCTAGCCTCAGACTCTCAAAATGCTGGGATTACAGTTTTAAACCACCTGGTTTTATATTTATTTTTTAACATGTTTAACCATTAGTTGGTAAGTCATTTGAAGGCAAGAATTATGCCTTATTTCTTTTTAATCTTTCAAAGCATTGATATAGGATCTTTTGCATAGTAGTTTTCTAATATCTGTTTGTTTCACCAGAATAACAAATTCTAAAATCTGGAAAGGAATTCAAAAGATCATAAGACACCATCCCATATCCAGGAATGTATTTCCTCCCAAACCTAAAGGTCATTCCGCCTCTCAATGGTGCCTCCAGTGATAGGAGCTGGCTGCCTCTCACAGCCGTCCACCCCATGGTTGGACAGCTGGTATGTGTACTGTGTGGAGATTTTGGTCAGCCTGGTGTAATAGCTCAAGTCCCTAATCCCAGCTACTCAGGAAGCTGAGGTGGGATGATGGCTTGAGGCCAGGAGTTTGAGATCAGCTGGAGCAACACTATGTGAGAGGGGGAAAGGGAGGAGGAGGGGGAGGGGGAGGGGGAGGGGTATTTGCTTTCCTGTGATGTCTACTCATAGTACCTTTTTCTGCTCTCAGAACCACACATACTTCCTTCATAAGTCCATCTTACAGTCCTTCAAGTATTTGAAGCAGCATTTATATTATTTGGGATCTAATATTCTCTATTCCTTTATATGTTCTTCAAATAAATGTCCCTCAAGATCCTCCGTCTCTCCTCTAGGGGTCTGATTGGCCAAAATTTCTCAAAACATGCAGAGCCTGGAATGAACCCCACACAACAGTGTGGCAAAACCAGCACAGAGCAAAGCTGGACAAGGCTTCTGTTCATATACTTATGAACACCTAACTTTTCTGGCAATGCTGCCTCTGACACCAATATAACTAATAGTCAACTGAAGCACCCATGTTATATCCTGTAAACCACTGTGCAGTCCAATCTTACTCATTCCAGACTTGTGCAGCTGAGTTTAGAAACCGGGTACATGGCTTTATATTTATCCTTCTTAATTGATTATCCTTATTTATCAAGCCTATTGAGATGCTTTTAAAATCCTGGTTTCATGAGAAATAATGTTCCGTCCCTCTAGTGTTATTGTGAGGATTCTATGGAACAATGTAAGCAAAGCACCTAAAATACCATGCACATAGTGGGTACTTAATAAACAGTAGTTTATATGATTGCAGTGAACCAATTTATGAATTAAATAATGAATTCTAAATTCTCTGACACCTCTAGCATTTTGGGATACCAGAAACAATATTATTTTTTAGAGTAAACGAGTAATTGGGGACACCTGATTCTCGGTTTTATTACTCTACCTTTTTTATTTGTTGCATGTTTTTAAAACTCTGCCTGCAACTAAAATGGAGTAGAAATAACAGGTCACAAAGCAAAACATTCCTTATCCTTACTCCACAAGCATGTTATCCAAGTGCTGTAAACGATAATATCATCATATGAATGAGTGTCAAAGGAAAAGTGTTGCTGAGTAAATATAGTCAGAAGCATCCATCAAAAATGGAACAAGTGGCAATTTCAACACTGGGAGTGAGACTGATACTTATAAACAAAACGTGATGCCAAAAAAGATATGTTTCTGTATTTAGTGCAAATTTGAGTTAAAGAGTGAATAATTTGATATACGTAGGCATATCAAATGTGTTATATATAGCTAAGCGGAGTGACTTTTAGCTGGCTGCATCATTAGGGCCCTGTAGAATCAAGTTATCAAGCCTGTAGTGTCAAATTTCTCGAAGTGTAGTTCAAGCACTTTATGCATCAGGATCACCTGGGTGCTTCTTTAAAATGAAGATTACCAGGTATTGTCCCAAACCACTAAATTATAATCACTCAACATTGGGCCCGGTAATCTGAACATTAACAAGCTTTCCAATTGATTCTGATGTTCACAAAAGGTTGAGAACCTCTGCAGTACAGCGTAACCTGGAGAGCAAAGGGTAGTCACTGCTTGGAGGAATGAGAGGGAGCTTTACCACCTCTACGGCAGGGTCACATCGCTGCTGTATGCCTCGTCACGCCCTTAGAAGCTATTAACTCAAAAGTGAAGTCTCTCCCTTGACTTACCTCATTCATTCTGGATCATAGTACAGATCACATAACAAAAAACTGATGGCTCCACAGCCATCAAACCTCTGAAATGACTCAGCGAGATAACCTACCCAGGAGTAAGTTAATCCCTGAGCAATCAGAGAAGGCCCCCACCATTGCCAATTCCCTGTGTCCAAAAAGCACTTGGGAGGATTAATTAAGCATTGGACTTACGACTTCCTGAGTCATAACAGGGGACAGCAGTCCTGCTACACAGCAGTTTACTGCTAGCTGTCATGTTTATACCACGCGACCCCACCTTTCTGGTTGAGTGGAATGGGAATGGATTCCTGCCCGAGCTGTGACAATCAAATTTTTTCTTCTGAGGTTTTGGAATTGGGTCTGAGGGTTAGCAAGTTCATTGGTCAGTTGGTTGGAAACAGAACATGTAAACTTGGGATCTCTGTTTACACTGTGGATAAAAAAGCAGAAAAAATGAGTTGCATGTAGACATAGGAAGGAAACAAATGGGTGGAGAAAAGTCTTTACGTGGGAACTGTTTCTGCTTCTAGCTTCTTCCACAGATCCAGCTGCATTCTTGCCCTTGGGTTCTGTGAGAGACCACTGAATGCTTCCACCAAATCCTTCTTTTCCATATTATGCTGATTCAAGGAGCATTCTATTACTTTCAATTAGAAGGATCCTAATTAGCTATTTTGCCTCGTGTCCATTTTCCCTTTCTCACCCCCCAGTAGAATCCTTTCCTGTTACCTACACCTTCGCTCACGTCTCTGTGTTCCGTGCCTTTGACTCCACTTGCCAATGTTGCCTTCCCATCCAAACTTTTCATGGAATCTGTCCTGTGATTTATAACCTCCTCTCCATCTTTAACTTACTGCTCTTTCACCTCTGACTTTGGTTGAAGTCCAGTTCTCCTCAGAGGCTAACAGTTCCCTGTGGCCCTCTCAAAATGTTCTTTTCATATGCTTGCTAATAGAGCAATCATTGCTCCGGAGAGCAATGAGATTTCTAAGACTGGTTAGGCCAATCATGATTTATTCTGCAGGCTGGGTAGAGGCTTCCTTTCCTGAGGTGAAGAAATCCCCCGTGTGTTTATCTGGGAAGAATTAGGAGACTGGTTACTGGGTTGGCAATGGTTTATGTCTGATATGTTTCCTGCTTCCTCCTTCCCCTCTCCATCACATGCACCCACGTGCATGTGCGCACACACACACACACACACGTACACGTACTCCATTCTCCAGCCACACTGGAGTTTCTGTCACCTTCGGACTTTTCCATATGATGTTACCACTGTCTGATAGTCTTTCTACCCTCTTCTTCAGCAGACTAATACCTATACACCTTTTAAGTCTCCCTAAAATGTCTCTTACTCTGGGAAGATTTCCCTGGCAAGCCCTTGTGAGTCAAGCGCCCTTCCTGTGTTCTTTCAGTACAGTGCCCGTTCCTTATCTTCATGCGTATCTTCCTTGCAATAGTACTGGTTTACGTGTCAGTCTTTCCTACAGCATCCTTCCCAGGACACGTGGTAGAAAGAGGACATGCTGCTTTCCTTACCTTTGCATTCCCAGTCGCTGTAACAGTACCAGGTCCATCACGGCAGGAATTTTATAAGCATTTGTTGAGTAAATGAGCAATCTACTTCTAAACTGGGATTAGAATATATTAACCACCAGATTTTCATGATTTGAAGACACATTTGAAATCCTGAGAGATACAGAGACCTCAGATAGATGCCAAAATAGATATGAGGAGTTTTACAGCTACAGAAGAGGAATACATTGTTTGGGAATGAGCTGACTGCATCATTTAGGCAATTTCCTGGGTGAGAGTCTGCCTCCTGACCTAAAGTACCGACAGACCCAGCCAGGGTCCAGGCAGTGTGACGGAAGCAGCATGATTGTGGTTCCCTGGGCCATCCAGACCCCTCGCTTTTCCCTACTCTCCCTCCTGTGTGGATCTTCGTGTCGGGCCAGGGAGAGCAGACAGCATGTCTCTGGGCTTTTTAGTTTTGTCTTCTAGTCTTAATAACCTTCTCATTTCTCACTACAAGACAAACACTAGTGGCTTTTCTTTCTTCTGTGTATATTAGACAAGAAATTAAATTTAGTTAAAACAGGAAGGTTTAGGTTACATACTATCTTAGAACACTATGAAAAATGGGGCCGGGCGCGGTGACTCAAGTCTGTAATCCCAGCACTTTGGGAGGCCGAGGCGGGTGGATATGAGGTCAAGAGATTGAGACCATCCTGGTCAACATGGTGAAACCCCGTCTCTACTAAAAATACAGGGCCGGGCGTGGTGGCTCACGCCTGTAATCCCAGCACTTTGGGAGGCCGAGGCGGGTGGATCACAAGGTCAAGAGATGGAGACCATCCTGGTCGAAATGGTGAAACCCCGTCTCTACTAAAGATACAAAAAATTAGCTGGGCATGGTGGTGCGTGCCTGTAATCCCAGCTACTCGGGAGGCTGAGGCAGGAGAATTGCCTGAACCCAGGAGGCGGAGGTTGCGGTGAGCCGAGATCGCGCCATTGCACTCCGGCCTGGGTAACAAGAGCGAACTCTGTCTCAAAAAAAAAAATACAAAAAATTAGCTGGGCATGGTGGCACGTGCCTGTAGTCCCAGCTACTCAGGAGGCTGAGGCAGGAGAATTGCCTGAACCCAGAAGGCGGAGGTTGGGGTGAGCCGAGATCGCGCCATTGCACTCCAGCCTGGGTAACAAAAGTGAAACTCTGTCTCAAAAAAAAAAAAAAAAGAATACTATGAAAAATGGAATAATAAGGGGCAAATAAGAAATGAGGCAATTAGTAACAGGCAAACTTCTAAAATTGTCTAGAGTGTTGTGAATTAAAGTTGGCCCTTTTCAGAGAGAAAACAGCCAATTGCTTTCTTAAATAGTAGCATCAAAAGGATGCCAATATTTAATAATTATCTGTCTCATGCTTCAAACAGCCAAGTAACCTGAAAGATTGCCCTGATATCTGTTACATTATTCTTCATTTTTAAAACAAAAGCAAAGTTCCTTAAATAGCCAACATTAAACATAGTTGTTTAAAATAATATAACAAATGTATGAAAAATTCAAGATTCAAAGAAATCACTTAGGTAAAATCACCAATCTTTCTTACATTGTTATCTATGAATGTTCAATCCAATCCTGATTTATATCCTCAATCTTGAGTTCTTATATTGTTAACGTTACCTAAACATCTTATTGGGGTAAATCAGGAATTTCAAGCTATCTTAATATGAAAAAGTTTACTCATCTGCCACAACTTCCCTCGGTCACAGCCACAAGTATTCGTTACCCTGCGTAACTGTTCGGACTAAATCTAGAACCCACATCACCTTCCCCTCTGGCTCAAATACTGCTGATGCTTCTTTTACTTATTTTCTTATAAACAACGTAAAGAGAAAAAGAACAATTCGTCATGTTAGCTGTCTGTGGCCGTAGCATGAAATTCCGTGACTTTTTCACGATAAGGGAGTCATTGTATCCTCCTCGGAAAAAGAATAGTAGCTATTCCTCTTCTAAAACAGCTTTTCCTCACTGGGAAACCCTGAAGTTTGCATAAAACAGTTTCAAGCATAGCAGTTGCTCTATAAGGTTGTTGATGAACAAAGTCCTTCCAGTTAAAGAAACCATGTGCCTTTCAGACAAGCAGCATACACATACACACACACACACACACATACACACATACATACACATGCACGCACATACATACACACATACACGCACACACATACACACATACACATGCGCACACACACGCACATACACACATACACGCACACACGCACACACACATGCACACATACTATGTGTCTGTATGTGATACACGCACATACACGCACACACGCACATACACATGTGTACACACTCACACACACATACACACATACACGCACACACACGCACACACATACACACATACATACACACACGCACACACACACGAACATACACATGTGCACACACGCACATACACATACACACATGCGCACACACACGCACACACACGCACACACATACACATGTGTACACACACGCACATGCACATACACATATAGACACATACACACATACACACACGCACATGCACACACACGCGCACACACACGCACATACACACATACACGCGCGCACACACATACACACATGCACACATACACATGCGCACCCACATGCACATACACATGTACACACGCACATACACACATACACACATGTATACGTACAACGACACACATACATACACTCACATACATGCACACACACACATACACACATATACAGACACACATACACACACGCACATACACACATACACACACACGGAAATTGAAAATTTAGTGATGCTTTACAAGGTTACTCAGTAATTCTATTTTACCACAATCCCCCCTCCCCTGAAAAAAGTCAGATGAACATTCATGTGCCATGATCACATAGCCTCATTTCTTTTGGTGTCTAACGTGATTTTTCTCCCTAAACCCCAAACTGCAGAAATTCCAAAGGCTGCCAGCAAAATATCTAGTTGAGCCACTGAATCAATGACTCCTGGATCCACCCTTGGGAAACGGTGATTAGCTTTCTCTGCCACCAGGATCATTCATGGGAGCGGAGTCACCACATGGAAAGTCCTTCTTCCCACTGTCCTACAGTGAACATTTTCTTCTGAGTGTCTCTACCTCCTACGTGTATCACAGGAGGAGACAGTGGAAGAGTTCGTTGATCCCCAGGTTTTCTGATCAAAGGATCAGAAAGAAATGGAAAGATAGGAAGATTTCTTACCTATGTACCCAAGGCCCATAGTTCTAGTGACATGTTACTTCACTCGCTCCTGCGGAGGTGAGGTGGTAAAAGTGTGTTGTTCATTTTGTGAGGCTTTGTTTCTGCTTCTTTGCTGGTTTTGCAGAAATCTCATGCATGGCACTCTCTTCTTCATGACACAAGATCTTCTCTTATATCCCCTTCTTTGAATGAGCAGTTCAAAGGAGTAGAATTATTATTTACATCCATCAACCATGTTAGTGACAGAAGTGACATAAAAATTACCCAATCCTAAATCCTGATGGACGTAGTGTTTTCCCTCACTTTGTGGGTTGTGATAAGCTAGTGCAATACGGAGGGCAAGGCGGAAAAGTGTGTTTCGACTCTGTACACACTACTGCCAAAAGCAACGTGATGACTCACTGCCAGTCGCGCTATTCTGAAAGGAATCAATTGAGTTATCCTGAGAGCAATCTTTAACCAGGATAACTGGTTCATACATACATATTCATCACTTTTATCAGAAAATAATCCATTCTGCAGAGACAGCTGCTTTCTAAATAAATTGCTGTTCCTTGGCAGGTGAATCCGACAGGCTCTGTTTCTCACTTCGGTGAATTTGTTCTGACGGCAGTGCACGCCAGTCATTTGCTCTTTCGCTTTCAGGATTTGGTTTTATTATTAACCTATTCATTATGTTTATTGGCTCTGTCCATTATTTGAGAGCCGCAGTGCATATTTACAAGTACAATAAAAAGAGACAGCCGCAACCATTGTAGCACACAGGCAGTCAAGACATAAAGTGATCCTTTCTCCTCACCTGTTACTAAATCTGTGTGGGGCTGTTGGGTTGACGAACCAAGCCGAAGTGCTAGTACAACGCGATCCAGTCAGACAACCAGATAATGTAATCAGCCAATTTGTTTGCTTTATTTTTCCTCCACTTAATCCAGATTTAAGGGTTAGTTGTTCTTTTTAAAAAATATTACTATATAATCCATATACCATGAAATTCACTTTTTTTTTTTTTTGAGACAGAGGCTCACTCTGTCGCCAGGCGCCAGGCTGGAGTGCAATGGCACAATCTTGGCTCGCTGCGACCTCTGCCTCCCGGGTTCAAGCAATTCTCCTGCCTCAGCCTCCCGAGTAGCTGGGGCTACAGGTGCATGCCACCATGCCCAGATAATTTTCGTATTTTTAGTAGAGACGGGGTTTCACCATGTTGGCGAGGATGGTCTCGATTTCTTGACCTTGTGATCCGCCCGCCTCGGCCTCCCAAAGTACTGGAATTACAGGCTTGAGCCACCGCACCTGGCCTAAATTCACCCTTTGAAAGTGTGCAATTCAGTGGTTTTTGTATATTCACAAAGCTATGTAGTCATCACCACTATATAACTCCAGAACATTTTCATTGCCCCGAAAAGAAATCCCTTCCTATTAGCAGTCGTTTGCCTTCTCCCTTCTTCCTAGCCCCTAACGACCACTAATCTACTTTCTATCACTCTGGATTTGCTTATTCTGGACTTTTTACATAAATAGAATCATATAATATGTGGCCTTTTGTGTCACTTTCACCTAGCGTAATGTTTTCAAGGTTCATTCATGTTTTGGCATGTATCAGCACTTCAATCATTTTATGACTGAGTAGGACCCCTCAGTGTGGATGTTCTACATTTTATACATTCATCAGTTAATGGGCATTTGGAATGTTTCCGCTTTTGGACTACTATGAATCATTCTGCTAGAAACACTTGTGTGCAAGTTTTTGTGTGAACATATGTTTCATTTCTCTTGAGTATATTCATAGGAGTGGAATTTCTGGGACATAACTCTATATTTAACATTTTGAGGAACTTCCAAACTGTTTTTTTCCAAAGTGGCTGCACCATTTTACATTCCCACCAGCAACGTACAAGAGTTGTAATTTCTCCACATCTTCACAGACACATGTTATTATCCTGTTATAGCCAGCGTCATAGATGTGATGTGGTATCTCACTGCTTGTATTCATAATTAATTTTTTCCTGATGGCTAATATGCTTATTATCCATCTATATATCTTCTTTAGAGAAGTGTTTATTCAGATATTTTGTCCATTTTTAAATTGGGTTATTTGTTCTTTTATTGTTGAATATTAAGAGTTACATATTTTTATTCTTATCACATATATAACTGGAAAATATTTTCTCCAGTCCTGTGGGTTGTCTTCTTGCTTCTTAATAGTGTCCTTTGAAATACAAAAGCTTTTAATTTTTAGGAAGTCTGATATATGCATTTTAAAAAATTGATTGCTTGTGTTTTGCTTTTGATGTTATGTTTGAGAATCCATCGCATAAGCCAAGCCCATGATGATTTACATCTATATTTTATTCTAACAGTTTTATAGTTTTCTTATATCTAGGTCTATTTTAAATTAATTTTTGTATATTATATGAAATTTGATCCATTTTAAATTGATTTTTGTATTTTATGTGAAATAGGTGTCAAATTTCATTCTTTTGCATGTGGCTATTCAGCTGTTCCAGCAGCATTTGTTGAAAAGACTGTCCTTTCCTCCATTGAATTGTCTTGGTACTTTTGTTGAAAGTTGATTGATCGTAAATGTACAAACTTATTTCTGGATTCTCAATTCTATTCCATGGATTTATTTATTTACTTATTTTTGAACAAGATCTTGCTCTGTCACCCAGGCTGGAGTGCAGTGGTACAATCACAGCTCATTGCAGCCTCAAACTCCTAGGCTGAGGCTTGAGGTGATCCTCCTGCCCTAATCTTCCAAGTAGCTAAGACTACAGACACACAGCCATGCACCGCTAACATTGATTTAAATAGCTTGCTTACTGTAGCTTTGTAATAAGTTTTGGAATCAGAAAACGTGAGCTTTCCAATTTGTTTTTCTTTTTCAGTACCATCTTGGATCCTTTGCTTTTTAATGTAAATTTTAGGATCAGCTTGTCAATTTCTGCAACAAAGGAAAGCAGCTGGTATTTTAATAAAGGTGTTAAACTGTAGCTCAATTTGGTGAATGTTGCCATCTTAACATTAATTATTCCAATCCATGAACACAGAATGTCTTTCCATTTAATTATGTCTTTTTTAATTTATTTCAGTGACATTCAAGAACAATCCAATTATTTTCTTTATTGAAATAAACAGGTGGATCAGAGACTTAGAATGAATCAATCGCCCCTCTCATTTTCCCGGTCTTTCATTGTTTCTCTTGCCCTCTCACTCTCATTTTCCCTCTTGGTTTCATTATGAACTGGTAAAAAAACACATTTAAAAAATATTTGAAAGAAAACTTATTACTAACAACACATTTTGAAAAATAAGCACAATCCCAGTCCCAGCAGTGGTTATTTCCACAAGAGACACAAACGTCACACAATCTGTTTCCTGCATAGCAATTGCACTTCACTAGAGAAATACAAAGCATTTTAGTGTCAATACAGTCTAATGGCAACATTTTCTGTTACAACTGGTGAGCACTAGGGTGTAGCTAGCAGACGATCTGCAGCTTTTCTCTCAAACTCACTCGAATATGCAGTCTATTTGCCAATGTCTTCTTTATTTATAGAATCCCACGAATGTCAAACACGCACACACACACACACACACACACACACACACACACACACACACGGCTTAGGCCTACTAAACCAGATGTTTACAAAAACAGATTCTGTTCCCTCAGAAGGTAACAGGCTAGGTGAGGTGGCTTGCATCTGTAATCCCAGTATTTTGGGAGTCCAAGGCAGGAGGATTCCTTGAGGCTAGGAGTTTGAGACCAGCCTGTGCAACATAGTGAGACTCAACTCTCCAAAAATAGAAATATTAGCCCGGTGTGACAGTGTGTGCCTGTAATCCCAGCTACTCAGGAGGCTGAGGTGGAGGATCGCTTGAGCCCGGGAATTTGAGGTTGCAGTGAACTATGATCATGCCACTGCATCCAGCCTAACAGAGCAAGGGAGTGAGATCCTGTCTCTAAAACAAACAAATAAAGCGACAGTCTGTTTAGAAAGAGCCCATGCACTTTATGAAACCATTTGGTAGTCGTGTAGTGAGGCCCATAGTAATAATATCAAATGGACGGCCAAAGAAGACCACAAATGGGGGGTAAGACAAGAAAAGGATGATACAGGGACACGTGTGTGGTCCCTGCCTACCGCACGCTTTCCATCTGGTGCAAAAATGTCCATCTGAGTGTCTCTAATTAAGAAAGACGTTTTAGGTACCGTGAAAATGATCTCTTGCCACTTGGTCTTCTTTTTTTTTTTTTTGAGACGGAGTTTCGCTCTTGTTACCCAGGCTGGAGTCCAATGGCACAATCTCGGCTCACCGCAACCTCCGCCTCCTGGGTTCAGGCAATTCTCCTGCCTCAGCCTCCCGAGTAGCTGAGATTACAGGCACGCGCCACCATGCCCAGCTAATTTTTTGTATCTTTAGTAGAGACGGGGTTTCACCATGTTGACCAGGATGGTCTCCATCTCTTGACCTGGTGATCCACCCACCTCGGCCTCCCAAAGTGCTGGGATTACAGGCTTGAGCCACCGCGCCCGGCCGGAGCCACTTGGTCTTCTTACGCATCGGTCTTTCCCTTCTGGGTCTTCATGATCATTGTTTCCACAATGCCCTTCCCAGCATGTTCCACCGCTATTTTCACCTGCACTTCGCTGTCAACATCCAGTCCTTCATTATCCCCATGACTTCTCAGCTCCTATGATGAGTGGTCGCGGCCTCCTGGAGTTATGAAATCCAACCCGATTCCTATTGACTCATTTTATCAGTACCTCACTGATCCTAGTACATGTTCCCATAAAATACTTCACATTTTACCCTGTGTCTTCGATCTTAATGAGTAATATGTTCTCGCACTCAGAGAGAGATCATAAGCATGAATATTTCTACCTAAATGTATTTCCTACAAGCAGTTTCTCATCTCCCAGTTTCAGAGTAAGCATTTTACCTTCTCAAGCACCAACCTCAATTTATAACCCTCAATTTGTTGCTTTCCTACTTTATCAGGAAGCTAGTTGCAACAAATACATCCCTACTCTCTTAATATCCCTACTCTCCTTTTTTTTTTTTTTTTTTAAGACGGAGTTTCGCTCTTGTTACCCAGGCTGGAGTGCAATGGCGCGATCTCGGCTCACCGCAACCTCCGCCTCCTGGGTTCAGGCAATTCTGCCTCAGCCTCCTGAGTAGCTGGGATTACAGGCACGCGCCACCATGCCCAGCTAATTTTTGTATTTTTAGTAGAGACGGGGTTTCACCTTGTTGATCAGGATGGTCTCGATCTCTTGACCTCGTGATCCACCCGCCTCGGCCTCCCAAAGTGCTGGGAATACAGGCGTGACCACCGCGCCCGGCCCTCTCTCTTAATATCTTTAATCAATCTCTCTCTTTTCTCTCCCATGGGGGCTCATTTCTTTTCACCTCCAAGCAAAACAAAATCAAAATAACAACTTTCTTTCACTTAGGCACCCATTTTGGTCATTGCCTCATTTCTTCCCCTTTTGCGTGCACTTTTTTTTTTTTAGTATACAATTTGGCTTCGCCTTATTTTCTGTTTACCCATTTGCTTCTCAGTGTCATGTAATCTGGCATCAACCCTTAACACAAAATTTCTCCTCATCCTTTTTGTCAAACCACATCCATGCTCCTTCTCTCTTTCTTTCTGCTAGAGGT
Organism: Leontopithecus rosalia; assembly: GCA_028533165.1. Classification (NCBI taxonomy): domain Eukaryota; kingdom Metazoa; phylum Chordata; class Mammalia; order Primates; family Cebidae; genus Leontopithecus; species Leontopithecus rosalia. Next base: position 41,339,926 of record CM052667.1, on the reverse strand, counting down.
TAGCACAGGGTCCTGCTACAGAAATGCCTCTCTGGACTGCTCCTGCACACTCAGAAGTACAGCACTCTGAACCCCTTCTCATCTTTAGCTTTCTTGAAATTCGCAATGAATTCTATAATAAGAACTTTTCTGAAATGTTTCCTCCTTTTACGTCTTTTCCTTTTTGTGTCCTTAGCTGATTTCCCTTTATCTGCATAGTGTATGGACTGGACATTTACTGTTCTGCATGTCCAGCATCCATTAAAAGGACTTTTTTTATTGACTTTTGTTTGGTGATGTCTTTCTGATCAGCACTGCTGCTACTGTGACATGTATGGAACTTTATCTGAAACTTAGTAAAGCTTGAAAATTATGTCTGCCTATTTTTGATTGCCTGTTTCTAAAGAGATTTATTATAATATTTTCTTTTCTTTTTTTTTTTTTTTTTCAGACGGAGTTTCGCTCCTGTTACCCAGGCTGGAGTGCAATGGCGCGATCTCGGCTCACCGCAACCTCCGCCTCCTGGGTTCAGGCAATTCTCCTGCCTCAGCCTCCCAAGTAGCTGTGATTACAGGCATGCGCCACCATGCCCAGCTAATTTTTTGTATCTTTAGTAGAGACGGGGTTTCACCATGTTGACCAGGATGGTCTCGATCTGTTGACCTCGTGATCCACCCGCCTCGGCCTCCCAAAGTGCTGGGATTACAGGCTTGAGCCACCGCGCCCGGCCTATAATATTTTCTTAAATTTGACTTCTTCCAACTTATGAGGCTCCAACAGGGACAAAATTGAGATGCAAAGAGAGAAGTTCCTTGTCATTTTTGGAAATTGAAGTGTTACTATAGCTTCTTGAGTTTGGGTTGACTTCTCTTTGACCTTAAACCAAATTAAAGATACATATTAAAAAGAATATTAACATTGTCTTTAAGTTCTTGCTCTCAAGACTTACTTAGCACAAAAAAGGCTACATCACTTTACATTAATCTCAAGGCTTATTTAGTGTAAAAAAGTGTACATCAGTGACATCAGAAGTTTCTTCAATTTCTTTGAATAAAGTTATTGCTGAACAAGGGGGACTGTCCACATTTCTCATTTGCAATCTTCCGGTTTTTGGTTTTTGGTTTTGGTAGAGATGGGGTTTTACCATGTTGCCCAGGCTGGTCTCAAGCTCCTGGGCTCCAGTGAGCCTCAAACCAAGGCTTCCCAGAGTGCTGGGAGGACAGGCATGAGCCACAGCACCTAGTCCTGTAATCGTCTGTTAATTTACACAATATTAGTTGAGCACACCAGGAGTGCTTCAGATGTGAAATGGCTTTTGAATTGAATCTGTGAAAATGTTTACTAGGTGAAGGAAGTCTCAGATGTAGGGAGGAAATGACATGAAAAGACATTCAAAGAAGAAGGAAGAAGCACTAACAAAGAGAGAATTATGAAAGGATATTATGTTTGAGAGTCTGCAAAGATTTCAGTGTGGCTGGAGTATAGAGTAGAATGTGGGAGATCAGGCAGGAGACAAGCATAGGCTGCAGTTAGACTGGAAAGGTGCTTGTGCACCACACAGAGGTGGGAGTAGTGGGGGCCCAAGAAAGACCGGCAATATTATTTGTATATATATATATATATATTATTGCCCTTTAGGTTCTGGGATACATGTACAGAATATGCAGGATTGTCGCATAGGCACCTACATGGCAATGTGGTTTACTGCCTCCATCCCCCCGTCACCTATATCTGGCATTTCTCCCCATGTTATCCCTCTCCAAAATCCCTCCCCTCCCCTATTCCCCCACAACAGACCCCACTGTGTGATGCTCCCCTCACTGTGTCCATGTGTTCTCATTGTTCAACACCCACCGATGAGTGAGAACATGCGGTGTTTGATTTTCTGTTCTTGTGTCAGTTTGCTGAGAATGAGAATGATGGTTTCCAGATTCATCCATGTCTCTACAAAGGACACAAACTCATTGTTTTTTGTGGCTGCATAGTATTCCATGGTGAATGTGCCACATTTTCCTAGTCCAGTCTACCATTGATGGGCATTTGAGTTGGTTCCATGTCTTTGTTATTGTAAACAGTGCTGCAGTGAACATACATGTGTATGTGTCTTTATAATAGAATGATTTATAGTCCTTTGGATATATACCCAGTAATGGGATTGCTGGGTCAAATGGAATTTCTATTTCTAGGTCCTTGAGGAATCGCTACACTGTCTTCCACAACGGTTGAACTAATTTACACTCCCACCAACAGTGCAAAAGTGTTCCTATTTCTCCACATCCTCTCCAGCATCTGTTGTCTCCAGATTTTTTAATGATCGCCATTCTAACTGGCTTGAGATGGTATCTCAATGTGGTTTTGATTTGCATTTCTCTAATGACCAGTGACAATGAGCATTTTTTCATATGTTTGTTGGCCTCATAAATGTCTTCTTCCAAAAGCTGTCTGATCAAATCCTTTGCACATTTTTGAATGGGTTTGGTTGTTTTTTCTTGTAAATCTGTTTTAGTTCTTTGTAGATTCTGGATATTAGCCATTTGCCAGATGGGTAGATTGCAAAAATTTTGTCTCATTCTATTGGTTGCCAGTTCACTCTAATGATTGTTTCTTTTGCTGTGCAGAAGTTGTGGAGTTCAATTAGATCCCATTTGTCTATTTTGGCTTTTGTTGCCAATGCCTTTGGTGTTTTAGTCATGAAGTCCTTGCCTATGCCTATGTCCTGAATGGTTTTGCCTAGGTTTTCTTCTAGGGTTTTTATGGTGTTAGGTTTTACGTTTAAGTCTTTAATCCATCTGGAGTTAATTTTAGTATCAGGTATCAGGAAGGGGTCCAGTTTCTGCTTTCTGCACATGGCTAGCCTGTTTTCCCAACACCATTTATTAAACAGGGAATCCTTTCCCCATTGCTGATTTTTGTCAGGTTTGTCAAAGATCAGATAGTTGTAGATGTGTGGTGTTGCCTACAAGGCCTCTGTTCTGTTCCATTGGTCTATATCTCTGTTTTGGTATCAGTACCATGCTGTTTTTATTACTGTAAACTTGTAGTATAGTTTGAAGTCAGGTAGCGTGATGCCTACAGCTTTGTTCTTTTTCGTAGAATTGCCTTGGCTATGCGAGCTCTCTTTTGGTTCCATACAAAGTTTAAGATGGTTTTTTCCAGTTCTGTGAAGAGGGTCATAGGTACCTTTATGGGAATAGCATTGAATCTGTAAATTACTTTGGGCAGTATGGACATTTTCACAATATTAAAACATTCGTGAACATGGGATGTTTTTCCATCTGTTTGTGCCCTCTCTTATTTTCTTTAGCAGTGGTTTGTAGTTCTTAAAGAGGTCCTTTACATCCTTTGTTAGGTGTATTCCTAGGTATTTTACTCTCTTTGTAGCAATTGTGAATGGTAGTTCGTTCTTGATTTGGCTTTCTTTAAGTCTGTTATTGGTGTATATAGGAATGCTTGGATTTTTGCACATTGATTTTGTATCCTGAGACTGCTGAAGTTGCTTATCGGTTTCAGATTTAGGGCTGAGACAATGGGGTCTTCTAAATGTACAATCATGTTGTCTGCACATAGAGACAACTTGACTTCCTTCTTTCCTAATTGAATACTCTTTATTTCTTTTTCTTGCCTGATTGCTCTGGCTAGAACTTCCAATACAATATTGAATAGGAATGGTGAGAGAGGGCATCTTTGTCTAGTGCCAGATTTCAAAGGGAATGCTTCCACTTTTTTGCCCATTCAATATGATATTGGCTGTGGGTTTGTTGTAAATAGCTTTTTTATTTTAAGATACGTTCCATTGATACCTAGTTTATTGATAGTTTTTGGTATAAAGGGCTGTTGAATTTTGTCAAAGGGCTTCTCTGCATCTAATCATGTGGTTTTTGTCTTTGGTTCTATTTATGTGGTGGATTACATTTATAGACTTGCATATGTTGAACCAACCTCACATCCCCGGGATGAGGCCTACTTGATCATGATGGATAAGCTTTTTGATGTGCTGTTGCAATCAGCTTGCCTGTATTTTATTGAAGATTTTTGCATCTATGTTCATCATGGATATTGGCCTGAAGTTTTCTTTTTTTGTTGAGTCTCTGCCGGGTTTTGGTATCAGGATGATGTTGGTCTCATAAAATGATTTAGGAAGGATTCCCTCTTTTTGAATTGTTTGGAATAGTTCCAGAAGGGACAGTACCAGTTCCTCTTTGTATGTCTGATAGAATACAGCTGTGAACCCTTCTGAACCTGGACTTTTTTTGGTTGGTAGGCTATTAATTGCTGCCTCAACTTCAGCCCTTGTTATTGGTCTATCAGGGTTTCAACTTCTTCCTGGTTTAGGCTTGGGAGGCTGCCAGTGTCCAGGAATTGATCCATTTCTTCCAGGTTTACTGGTTTATGTGCATAGATTTGCTTGTAGTAATCTCTGATGGTAGTTTGTATTTCTGTGGAATTGGTGGTGATATCCCTGTATCATTTTTTATTGCATCTATTTGATTCTTCTGTCTTTCCTTTTTTTTTATTAATCTGACTAGTGGTCTGTCTATTTTGTTGATCTTATCAAAAAAACAGCTCCTGGATTTATTGATTTGTTGAAGGGTGTTTTTGTGTCTCTATCTCCTTCAGTTCTGTTCTGATCTTAGTTATTTCTTGTCTTCTGCTAGGTTTTGAGTTTTTTTTATCTTCTTCCTCTAGCTCCTTCATTTTTGATGATAGGGTGTCAATTTTAGATTTTTCCTTGCTTCTTATTTGGGCATTTATTGCTATAAAATTTCCTATAGATATTGCTTTAAATGTTTCCCAGAGATTCTGGTACATTGTGTATTCATTCTCATTGGTTCTGAAGAACATCTTTATTTCTGCCTTTATTTCATTGTTTATCCAGTCAACATTCAAGAGCCAGTTATTCAGCATCCATGAAGTTGTGCAGTTCTGAGTTAGTTTCTTAATCCTGAGTTCTAATTTTTTTGCAATGTGGTCTGAGAGACTGTTATGATTTCTATTGTTTTGCATTTGCTGTGGAGTGATTTACTTCCAATGATATGGTCAATTTTAGAGTACATGTGATGCGGTGCTGAGAAGAATGTGTATTCTATGGATTTGGGGTGGAGAGTTCTGCAGAGGTCTATTAGGTTTGCTTAGTCCAGATCTGAGTTCAAGTCCTGGATATCCTTGTTAATTTTCTGTCTCATTGATCTGTCTAATGTTGAGAGTGGAGTGTTATAGTCTCCCACTATTATTGTGTGGGAGTCTAAGTCTCTTTGTAGGTCATTAACAACTTGCTTTATGTAGCTGGGTGCTCCTTTATTGGGTGTGTATACATTTAGGATCATTAGCTCTTTCGTTGCATTGATACTGTTATCCTTATGTAATGCCCTTCTTTGTCTCTTTTGATCTTTGTTGGTTTAAAGTCTGTTTTATCAGAGACTATGATTGCAACTCCTGTTTTGTTTTTGTTTTTTTTCTCTCCATTTGCTTGAGCCTATGTGTGCCCTTGCATGTGAGATGGGTTTCCTGGATACAGCACACCAATGGGTTTTGACTTTTTATCCAATTTACTAGCCTGTGTCTTTTGATTATGACATTTACATTTAAGGTTAATATTGTTATCTGGGAATTTGATCCTACCATTTTGATGTTAGTGGCTGTTTTGCCCATTAGTTGTTGCAGTTTCTCCATTGTGTCAATGCTCTTTACCATTTGGTTTGTTTTTGGAGTGGCTGGTAGTGGTTGTTCCTTTCTATGTTTAGTGCTTCTTTCAGGAGCTCTTGTAAGGCAGGCCCAGTGGTGATGAAATCTCTCAGCAATTGCTTTTGTTCACAAAGGACTTTATTTCTCCTTCACTTATGAAACTTAGTTTGACTGGATATGAAATTCTAGGTTAAAAGTTCTTTTCTTTAAGGATGTTGAATATTGGCCCCCTCTCTCTTCTGGCTTGCAGGGTTTCTGCTGAGAGATCTGCTGTGACTACGATGGGCTTCCCTTTGTGGGTAACCCAACCTTTCTCTCTGGCTGCCCTTAGTATTTTTCCCTTGATTTCAACCCTGGCGAACCTGACGATTATGTGCCTTGGGGTTGTTCTTGTTGAGGAATATTTTTGTGATGTTCTCTGTATTTCCTGGACTTGAATGTTGTCATGCCTTCCTAGGTTGGAGAAGTTCTCCTGGATAATATCCTGAAGAGTGTTTTCCAGCTTGGATTCATTTTCTGTGTCACATTAAGGTACACCTATCAAACATAGATTAGGTCTTTTCACATAATCCTATATTTCCTGGTGGCTTTTTTCATTTCTTTTTACTCTTTTTTCTCTAATCTTGCCTGCTCATTTTATTTCATTGAGTTGATCTTCAATCTCTGATATCCTTTCTTCTGCTTGGTTGATTTGGCTACTGAAACTTGTGTTTGCTTCGTGAAGTTCTCGTGTTGTGTTTCTCAGCTCCATGAGATCATTTATATTCTTCTCTAAGCTGTTTATTCTCATTGGCATTTCATCAAACCTTTTTTCAAGGTTCTTAGTTTCTTTGCATTGGGTTAGAAGATGTTCTTTTAGCTCAGATAAGTTTGTTATTACCCACCTTCTGAAGCCTGTTTCTGTCAATTCATCAGACTCATTCTTGATCTAGCTTTGTTCCCTTGTTGGTGAGGAGTTTTGATCCCTTGGAGGAGGAGACGCATTTGGTTTTGGGTGTTTTTGTCCTTTCTGTACTAGTTTCTTCCCAACTTTGTGGATTTATCTACCTGTGGTCTTTGTAGTTGGTGACTTTTGAATGGGGTCTCTGAGTGGACGTCCTTTTTGTTGATGAAGTTATTTCTTTCTGTGCCTTAGTGTTCCTTCTAACAGTCAGGACCCTCTGCTGTAGGACTGCTGGAGGTCCACTCCAGACCCTGCTTGCCTGGGAATCACCTGCAGCAGCTGCAGAACAGGAAGGGTTTCTGCCAATTTCTTCTTCTGTTATCTTAGTTTCAGAAGGACACATGCCAGATGTCAGCCTGAGCTCTCCTTATGAGGTGTCTCTTTGAATATACGGGGGTCAGGGAGCTGCTTGAGGAGACAGTCTGACCTTTATAGGAGTTCAAGTGCTGAGCTGTAAGCTCCATTGTTCTATCAGAGCTGCTGGGCCAGTATGTTTAAGTCTGCTGCAGCAGAACTCATAACTGCCTTTTTTCCCAGGTGCTCTGTCCTGGGAAGGTAGGGCTTTATTTATAAATTCCTGATGCGCTGCTGCATTTTTTCAGAGATGCCCTGCCTAGCTAGGAGGTAGCCTAGTCAGAGTCTGCCAGCAGAGGTGTTGCTGAGCTGCTGTGGGCTCTGCCCAGCTGCTGTGTGAACTTCCTTGTGGTTTTGTTTATAGAAGTATAGTTAGAACTGCGTCAGTAATGGCAAAGTGCCTCTGTCATGGTGGATTGCCTTGGTAGTGGCTGACTGCCTTGGTAATGGTGGACGCCCTTCCCCTCACAGAGCTGGACTGTCCCGGGTCCAACTGGGCTTGCTGTGAAACTCTCAATCCAGAGCGTTTAGGATTGCTGGTCTTTGTGGGGGTGGAACCTGCTGAACCAGATCACCTGGCTCCCTGTTTCAGCCTGTTTTTTTCAGTTGAATGGGCAGCTCTGTCTCTCAGTCATTCCAGGAGCCAGTTGAAATGGCTGCCCAGATTTGTGTTAGTTTTTGTGTGGAGACCCATTGCGCCAGCTGAAACAGCCCTGCTGGAAACTCATGGTGCTTTTCAGCCTGGGAATCTCCTGGTCTGCGGGCAGTAATAACTCACTTGGAAATGTTGTGATCACTCACTCTCGGTGTTGTTTTCACTAGGAACTGCACTATAGAGCTGTTTGGATTCGGCCATCTTGGGTCTCTATCAAGAAAAACTCCGTGTAGAAGCTAAAAGTAGATATGAAACCCTGGCCTGTGAAATTGCTTTGCGATTTATCCATTCATCTCAGAGTAGAACTTATGCTTCAATTCAGCACTTTAGAAACACTTTCTGTGTAGAACACAGACATGGATATTTCAGAGTCCATAGTGGCCTCCTGGGCCGCAACTGGCATTCTTCCTCACCAATGTCTGTCTCAGCTGGTTGATGGCATTCTGCACGATGACCATGTAGGCAGAGAAGGCATCATGTCAGGGGCACCAAAGCTGCAGGTGCAGGCGAGGGGCACTTTCTCTGGTGGGCCCACATGCTCAGGGTCCTGAGGCCAGCTCAAAGTGTACAACTCCACATCCTGGCCTCACACATGCTTTGGCAGAAGGCGCAGGCTGTGAGGGCACCCAGTGGCGGAGGCAGGCCTGCGGGGTCACACAGAGGCAGCCACCAAAGCCCCGGGGCTTGGCAGTGGAGTCCAAACTGATGGGAGCCGCCAGCAGCCGGCCCCCACTGGCGACTCACAATGTTCTATTTTTTAATCTGAGTTTTGGTTATAGGAGTGTTTGTTTCATCGTAGATTAAGCTGTGTTTTGTGTATTTCTGTGTATATGTTATGTTATCGATAAAACATTTTTAAGAGGAGAAAGAAAACTCATTAATATTCTAACATACGATAGCTAGACACACCTAAAAATAAAGGACTTAAAACAGTTCTCGGCAACTAAAAAATTTTTTTTTGTGTGAGATGAAGTTCTGCTCCTGTTGCCCAGGCTGAAGTGCAGTGGGGCAACCTCGGCTCACTGCAACCTCCACCTCTGGGGTTCAAGTGATTCTCCTGCCTCAGCCTCCTAGGCAGCTGGGATTATAGGCATGGGCCACTACGCCTGGCTAATTTTTTGTATTTTTAGTAGAAACAGGGTTTCACCATGTTAGGCAGGCTGATCCAGAACCCCTGACCTCAAGTGATCTGCCTGCCTCAGCCTCCCAAAATGCTGGGATTACAGACATGAGCCACTGTGCCCAGCCAGGAAAGCTTCTACACTGTTGGTTCAACCATTGTGGAAGACAGTGTGGTGATTCCTCAAGGATCAAAAACCAAAAATATTTGACCCAGCAATCCCATTACTGGGTGTATAACCAAAGGATTATAAATCATTCCACTATAAAGGCACATGCATACAATATGTTTATTGCAGCACTGTTCACAATAGCAAAGACTTGGAAACAACTCAAATGCCCAACAATGATAGACTGGAAAAAGGAAATGTAGCACATATACACCATGGAATACTACACAGCTATAAACAAAAAGGATGAGTCCATGTCCTTTAAAGGGACATGGATGAAGCTGGAAACCATCATTTTCAGCAAACTTACAGAGGAACAGAAAACCAAACACCACATGTTCTCACTCATAAGTGGGAATTGAACAACAAGAACACATGGACGCAGGGAGGGGAGCATCACACACTGGGGTCTGTCTGGAGGTGGGGGACTAGGGGAGAGATAGCATTAAGAGAAATACCTAATGTAGATGATGGGTTAATGGGTGCAGCAAACCACCATGGCATGTGTATACCTAGGCAACAAACCTGCACATTCTGCACATGTATCACAGAACTTAGGTATAATAATAATAAGACATTCATGTGGCCAAAACAAAGATGAAAGAAAGCTCATATGACTGATCATTACAGAAATGCAAATCAAAACCACAACAAGGTAACCATCTCATGCCAGCCAGAATGGCAATTATTAAAAAGTCAAGAAACAACAGATGTTGGTGAGGCTGTGGAGAAATAGGAATGCTTTTCCACTGTTGGTGGGAATGTAAATTAGTTCAGCCATTGTGGAATACAATGTGGCATACTCAAGGATCTATAACCAGAAATACCATTTAATCCAACAATCTCACTATCGGGTATTACCAAAAGGAATATGAATCATTCTGTTATAAAGATACGTGCACCTTGTAGTATAGTTTGAAGTCCTATATACCCAAAGAACTATAAATTGTTCTACTATAAAGACACATCCACATGTATGTTCATTGCAGTCCTATGTACAATAGCAAAGACCTGGAATCAACCCAAATGCCCATCAATGATAGACTGGACAAAGAAAATGTGGTACATATACACCATGGAATATATGCAGCCATAAAAAATGATGAGTTCGTCTCCTTTGTAGGGACTTGGATGAATCTGGAAACCATCATTCTCAGCAAACTGACCCAAGAACAGAAATCCAAATACTGTATGTTCTCACTCATAGGTAGGTGTTGAACAATGGGAACACATGGACACAGGGAGGGGAGCATCACACACTGGGGGCAGTTGGTGGAGGTAGGGGAGATACAGCGGAGGGGTGGAAGGGTAGGGGAGGGAGGGATAACATGGAGAGATGCCAGATATAGTATGCACCTAAAGTAAAGTAAATAAAATTTAAAAAATGATACATACACACATATATTTATTGCAGCACTATTCACAAGAGCAAAGACATGGAACCAACCCAAATACCCATCAATGATAGAATGGATAAAGAAAATGTGGTACATATACACCATGGAATACTATGCAGCCATAGAAAGGAATAGATCATGTCCTTTGCAAGGACATGGATGAAGCTGGAATCCATCATCCTCATCAAACTAACACAGGAACAGAAAAACAAACTTACAAGTGCCTGTTCTCACTCATAAGTGGGAGCTGAGCAATGAGAACACATGACACAGGGTGGGGAACCTCATACACCAGAGCCTATCATGGGGGGCGAAGGTAGGGAGAGCATCAGGACAAATGGCTGATGCACGCTGGGCTTAATACCTAAATGTCAGGTTGATGGGTGCAGCAAATCACCAGGGCACATGTTCACCTATGTAAAGAACCTGCACTTTCTGCACACGGATCCCAGAACTTAAAGTAAAATTAAAAAAAAAAAAGAATGACTAAAAGGTGACATATTTCCTTATTCTCCCGGCACTCCTTTCAAAACCAACCCTTAAAACAGATTTGGACATAATTTCTTTGAAAACTCTATCCAATGTAAATGTTGTAGATCTTTGGCCAGTTAATATTTTTGGTATGAGGTTCATCTTAACCTTAATGTGTATAATGTGTAAGAATCCCCAGGCAAAAGGGCTTACAAGTACTAAGTCTCATTATGTTAGTTTTACCATAAAACTGTTATTGAGGAGGAAATGGAAATAACAGGATACTTTATGAGAGCTGTGGGCTTCTTGAGCTCTCTCATGGCTTCTAATGAGAGCATAATCGCAAAATTATTATATGGAATTTTTTTCTTCACCCAATAAAAATGACACATTTTTCTGAACCTGAACTAGAAAACAACTTTTGCATGTCCCTATTGTCATTTACCTGAACATGGTGCAAGCACTTATTTTTGGTTCTTAATGAAGGCACGGAGCTTCTAATTATTTAGGGATGTGATTAAATGAGTTTCCCAGTGACTTGGTGTCGCAGGAGAAATCTTTTAATTTGCATGCTCCTATGGCTGATGTATCTTGCAAACAGTGACTATTTAACAATCCCCATTGCCACTCATTTGCCATTGCTACTCCAACTCATTGACTTTGAAAGTTTTAATAGTGCCCAATGAAACTTTTAATTGCCACTGATTAGCGTTTAGGTTTCCCGAGGCAGGCTGTTAGGGGAAACAGCCTGCTTCTGCAAAGAACTGACTGCAGAGGTCTTGGATGAAGATCATATAAAGAACATAATTCCCTCATCTCGGTATTTCTCCTACCCAGTTTTTTTTTGCCATGAAAGCTCAGTATCTATTTTTGAAGACATGCCTGACTTATTTTTTTATTTTTATTTCATCTCTGATGACTATAAGAAATTAAGAAACAAGAACAGAAAAGCAAAAAACGTAATTTCAACACAAATTCTGAAAATATGACTTAAGGTTTAAAAATTTTAACCTTTACTTTTTCTTGCTCAAGTCTCATTAGCCCTGATTTATCTCTCCCATCTATTTCGGAGTAAGACCTAATCTTAAAATTTCAATGGATTTGGATGCTAATATCAGAACAGGAAAGTCACTGCATCTCCCATGTGAAAATCTTGTTATGTAATCTACATTTGACTTGGAATAATTGTGGGTAATGGAACTAAAAGATGATTTTCAGGAAATGATAGGCAATATTAATAGAGTAGAAAATAAATGGAAAAAGAGGTGGATCCTGTGTTTTCCTCAATCAACCAACAGTGAATTGTCAGATTCAGTAAATATCTTAGCATCAAGGAAAGAAGGTTAGAAAAGCTATAAAGACAAATATGTCAGAAGTAAATCTGGGGGCCTGGCATGGTGACTCATGCCTGTAATCCCAGTGCTTTGTGAGGCTGAGGCAGGAAGTATCATGTTGGCCCAAGAGTTCAAGACCAGCCTGGGCAACATAGCAAGACCCCTATCTTTATAAAAAAAAATTTTTTTTTAATTATCCATGCATGGTGGCAGCCACCTGTAGTTCCAGCTACTTTGGAGGCTGATGTGGGAGGGCCTCCTGAGCCCAGGAGTTTGAGGCTGCAGTGAGCTGTGATCAGGTCACTGAACTGTAACCTGGGCCACAGTGCAAGACTCCATGTCAAAATAAATAAATAAATAAATAAATAAATAAATAAATAAATTCTGGCCAGACTTTTGGATATGAAGAAATGAACAAAAGAGTTTAAGTTCTTTCTGGTTTGGAGAGCTTGACTGATTATAACTATGGACATTGCACTAATCATTTTGGCGATTCTTTCAATTAAAAAGATTTTAATAGAGACAGGGTTTCACCATGCTGGCCAGGCTGGTCTTGAACTCCTGGCCTCAAGTTATCTGTTCACCTCAGTCTCCCAAAGTGCTGGGATTACAGGTGCGAGCCACGGTGTCTGGCCTCTTTCAGCTTTTTATGGTGGTGTAGTTTCAATCACCTTTTATTTAACTAAAACATTTGAGGGGAAGTTCAGTGTGATCATCTGATATTCTTAAAAAATTTATCATTCTTCTATTTGTCTTTTGGTTGCTTGATTAGTTAATTTCAACGAATGCTTAGGGAATCACTACGAATTTGCTGAGCAGAGAAACTGCCTGGTTACTGGTAGTATTTGCAGGAGCACTATTTGGAGCAGATCTTTGCTAGTATTTCAGGCCTTCCTCCATCAATTTGGTGCAGCGAGTAGCGCACTTGACAAATCAGTTGTTGGCCTCTAATTCATTGTGTACCGTATACACCTTTTCTTTGAAACCCTCCTAGTTTATGAAATGACTTTCACCATGCCAGGTGAATTTTTTCCAGCCTGGAGACCACCTGTTGTTACTCCTTTTTCACCTTGCTTCGACATTTGTCTTCTACTTTACAAAGATGGGCACATCTCCTACCCACCCCAAATCTAAATGAGTTCACCATTCCCTCAGGGTACCAAACCAAGAGAAAAGTTCCAGTATTGTCTTAGCAAAGTCTCATTTTTATGGAACCTCAGTCTGGCTGTCTTTTTCAGACTTTCACATATCCTGTTAAGGGAGAAGCTTGATATTGAGATGACGTCATTTTGACCCACGTAAGGTATCGTAAATTCAGATATATGATAGATACAGCAGATGTGACAACATTTTTTCTTCAACATGATCTCACCTCTTCTATTCTCTAAGCCAGAACACAGGATCGGAAAGAAAGGGCAAAGGCAACAAGGCCTTATTTCATTCTTGGAAATATATATTTCTTTCTTTATATAGCTTATAATAAAAAGTTAGCAGTTTGGACAACCATCATGGAGATGCATAATACGTTTATTTAAATTTTTTAAGTCACATTTTTTCTGAACTGGCGATAAATTTGACAATGAAAGCTGGCTTTGTCAATTAGATTACATAGTGGGTATTTACCATAAATTGAATCAGATGGGTATCAAGTCACAGCTCCAAGACATTGATAAAAGCATATGATAAAACAAAAGCATTTTATCAAGAAAACATTGCATTGCAAAAATGCATTAAAATGAACAGTTAATTTAATTTTCTGAACGCTTTCTGAGTCTACTGAGCAAAGTAAGTACCTTTAAGTGAAAGAGTGACAGGCATAAATAATGGTAATTTGACAATTCTTGGTAAAGCCTTTTTGGGATACTTCCCAGAAAATGAGAAAGTGATTGACTGTAATGAATAGGTAACAAATCAGTCTGTAAGTCAGGTGGTTTCCAATGCTTGGCTTCACAAAATTTGCGTAGTAGCTGATATACTTAAATATAATTTATTATACAATGCTATGTGGTTTTGGCAGACAACTCAGAAGAAGTTAAAAGATTTAAGTGACAGTGGCATGGCAAAACTGTTTCCATTTTCAGCTACTTTTTTACTTGAGCTTAGTTACTTAGCACTGAAAGTGCAAAAAAAAAAAAGTGGAAGAATTGATGCTAAATTCTATTTCATTCTAGCAATAAGTAATATTGGAGATATGAACTAACTTTAATTTTTAAATTTTATGTCTTTGCCTTTCTTGCATTTTTTATTAAATAATTTCAACTTTTAGATCCAGAAGGCATATATACAGGTTTGTTACATGAGTATGCTGTGTGATGCTGAGGTTTCAGGTATGAACGTCACCCAGGTAGGAGGCATAGTACCTAATGTAGTTTTCCAACACTTCCATCCCTTCCTCTCATTCCCTGCTCGTCCCCAGTGTCTATTATTTCCATCTTGATGTCAGTATGTATTCAATGTTTAGCTCCCTCTCATAAGTGAGAACATGCAGTATTTGGTTTTCTTCTCGTACTTGAATTTGCTTAGGATAATGGCCTCCAGATGCATCCATGTTGCTGCAAAGGACACGACTTCATCCTTTTTTATGGCTGCACAGCATTCTGTAGTTTATATGTACCACATTTATCCAGTCCTACACTGATGGGCACCTAGGTTGATTCCATGTCTTTGCTATTGTGAATAGTACTGTGGTGAACACACAAGTGCATATGTCTTTTTTGTGGAACAATTTATTTTCCTCTGCATGTATACCCTATAGTGGGATTGCTGGGTCTAATGGTAGTTCCATGTTAGTTCTTTAAGAAATCTTCAAGCTGCTTTCCACAGGAGATGAACTAATTTACATTCCTACCAACAGTGTATAAGTGTTTTCTTTTCTCCCCAGCCTCACCAACATCGGTTATTTTTTTACTGTTTAATAATAGCCTTGGCTGGGCGCGGTGGCTCAAGCCTGTAATCCCAGCACTTTGGGAGGCCGAGGCAGGTGGATCATGAGGTCAACAGATCGAGACCATCCTGGTCAATAAGGTGAAACCCCGTCTCTACTAAAAATACAAAAGATTAGCTGGGCATGGTGGTGCGTGCCTGTAATCCCAGCTACTCAGGAGGCTGAGGCAGGAGAATTGCCTGAACCCAGGAGGCGGAGGTTGCGGTGAGCCAAGATCACGCCATTGCACTCCAGTCTGGGTAACAAGAACGAAACTCTGTCTCAAAAAAAAATAAAAATAAAAAATAATAGCCTTGCTGATTGGTGTGAGATTCTATCTCATGTGACTCTGATTTGCATTTCTCTAATGATTACTGGCATTGAGCACTTAGCTGCTTGCATGTCTTCTTTTAAGAATTGCCTGTTCATGTCTTTTGCCCATTGTTTAATGGAGATACTTCTTTTTTGCTTGTTAAGTTCCTTATAAACTCTGGATATTATACTTTTATCAGATGCATCATTTGCAAATATTTTCTCCCATTCTTTGGGTTGTCGGTTTACTCTGTTGATAACTTCTGTTGCTGTGCAGAAGTTCTTTAGTTTAATTGGATTCTATTTGTCCATTTTTGGTTTTGTTGCAATTGCTTTTGAAAACTTAGTCATAAATTCTTTGTTAAGACCAATGTCTGGAGAGTATTTCCCAGGTTTTCTTCTAAGAGTTTCATAGTTTGAGGTCTTACATTTAAATCATTGATCCATCTTGAGTTAATTTTTGTATATACTGAAAAGTAGTAGGTCCCATTTCATTCTTCTGCATAAGGCTTGCCAGTTCTCTCAGCATCATTTATTGAATAGGGAGCCCTTTCCCCTTTGCTTGTTTTTGTCAGCTTTGTCAAATATCAGATGGTTGTAGGTATGAAGCTTTATATCTGAGTTCTTTATTCTATTTCATTGGCCCATGTGTCTTCGTATCAGCGTGATGCTGTTTTCATTATTGCAGCTTTACTGTAAACCGTTTGGGCTATCCAGGCTCTTTTTTTGATTCCATGTTAATTTCAGAATAGTTTTTGAAGTCCTGTGAAAAATGATGTTGGTGGTTTAATAAATACAGTGTTGAATCTGTAGATTGTTTTGGTCAGTATGGCCATTTTAGTGATATTAATTCTTTTGATCCATGAGTATGAAATATTTTTCTATTTGTATCATCTGATTTCTTCTTTTTTTTAAAGAAAAAAAGGAGAGAAGGAGAGGAAGAAAAAGGAAGAAAAAGAGGGAGAACAGGAATATTGCTTTATTCTAAAAATGGGTATTAATAATGGCTGATCAATATTTTGTGTATTGAAAGTGGAGAATGTATATTTTGTGTATTTAAAGTGGAGAGCGCTATACATATTCATTAAGTTTACCTGTTCCGGATCTGAATTCAAGTCCTGGATATCCTTATTAATTTTCTGTCTCATTGAGTCTAAATCTCTTTATGGGTCTTATGTATCTGGGTGTTAGGATCGTTAGCTCTTATTGTTGCATTGATCTTTTTACCACTGTATCTTTGTTGCTTCGAAATCTATTTTATAAAATGTGAGAATTGCAACTCCTGCTTTTTGTTTATTTCTTTATTTTTGCTCTCCATTTGGTTGGTAAATCTTTCTCCAACCCTTTGTTTTGAGTCTTTGTGTATCTTTGAATATAAAATGGGTCTGGATGTAGTATACCATTAAGTTTTGGCTGTATCTCTTGATTGGGGGATTTAGTC
>CM052667.1:41312816-41323046 GCA_028533165.1 Leontopithecus rosalia | reverse complement strand
TCTGCTTTGGTAGATTAGGAAAATTTTCCTGGATAATATCCTGAAGAGTATTTTCCAGCTTGGATTCGTTCTCTCCGTCACATTCAGGTACACCTATCAAACGTAGATTAGGTCTTTTCACATAGTCCTATATTTCTTGGAGACTTTGCTCATTCCTTTTTGTCCTTTTTTCTCTATTCTTGTCTTCTTGTTTTATTTCATTAAGTTGGTCTTTGACCTCTGATATCCCTTCTTCTGCTTGATCAATTCGGCTATTCAAACTTGCACATATTTCACTAAGTTCTCGTGTTGTATTTTTCAACCCCGTTAGTTCATTTATATTCCTCTCTATATTGTCTATTCTTTTTAGCATTTCGTCAAACCTTTTTTCAAAGTTCTTAGTTTCTTTACATTGGGTTAGAACAAGTTCTTTTAACTCCCAGAAGTTTCTTATCATCCACCTTCTGAAGCCTACTTCAGATAATGGGACACAGTCCTTTTCTATCAGGGATTGTTCTGTTGCTGATTAGGAACTGTAATCCCCTGTAGGGGGAGAGGGGTTCTGATTTTGGGTATTCTCAGCCTTTTTAGGTGGTTTCTTCCCTTTATTATGAATTTATCCATCTGTTGTCTTTACAATTACCGCCTTTCTGATTAGGTTTCTGAGTGGACGCCCAGTTTATTTATTCCCAGTGCTGGAATCCGAGCAACCCACTGTACTGGCCAAAACAGCAGCGATAACACTGATGGTGCTCTTCTGCCCGGGAATCTCCAGTCTGGCTTCCTTCTTGAGTCCGTAACAAGCGGCTCTGCCTTCCTGGAGCTCCAAGCATTGGTCAGTAGGGGAACCAGGCCCGTTTACTCTACACGAAGAGCTGCTGCACAGAGACGCCGGCAAAACCGCTGCGCTGGCCACAAGAATCGCGCTGGCGACCCGTGGGGCTCCTCCACTGGGAATCTTCTGGTCAGTGAGCGACGAAAATTCGTCTGAAAGTGTGGCGTCCTCTCATTCTCTGGGCTTTCAGTGGGAGCTACAATCCGGAGCTGTTAGCGATCAGCCATCTTGGATCTGTGTCATCTGATTTCTTTCAGCAGTGTTTTGTAGTTCTCTTCTTTGCAGAAATATTTCATCCACTTGCTTAAATGTATTCCCAGATTTTTTTGTGTGAGGCTATTGTAAACAGGATTGCATTTTTATTTTGGCTCTCAGCTGGAATATTATTAGTGTATAGAAATGCTACTGATTTTTGTATGTTGATTTTATATCCTGAAACTTTACTGAAGTTATTTGTCAGGTCTGGGAGCCTTTTGGCAGAGTCTTTAAGGTTTTCTAGGCATAGAATCATATCCTCAGTGGGAAGGGGTGGTGGCTCCTGCTTATAATACAGCACTTTGGGAGGCTGAGGTGGGCTGATGATTTAAGGTCAGGAGTTTGAGACCACCCTGGCCAACATGGTGAAACCCCGTTTCCACTAAAAATACAAAAATTATCCA
Source organism: Leontopithecus rosalia (assembly GCA_028533165.1). Taxonomy (NCBI): domain Eukaryota; kingdom Metazoa; phylum Chordata; class Mammalia; order Primates; family Cebidae; genus Leontopithecus; species Leontopithecus rosalia. The sequence goes on along the minus strand of CM052667.1, from coordinate 41,321,573 downwards.
GGTGTGGTGGCACACACCTGTGGTCCGAGCTACTCAAGAGGCTGAGGCAGGAGAACCACTTGAACCTGGGAGACAGATGTTGTAGTGAGCAGAGATCATGCCACTATACTCCAACCTGGGTGACAGAGCGAGACTTCATCTCAAAGAAAAAAATAAAGATTAATATCATCAGTGAAATTAGATAATTTGGCTTTTTCTTTTCTATTTTCATGACTTTAATTTCTTTCTCTTGCCTGATGGCTCTGGCTAGGACTTCCAGTTCTATGTTAAAAAGGAGAAATAAGAGTGCTATCCTTGTTTTGAAATGGATGCATATCAGGAAACACACAACTTCCCAAGATTGAATCAGGAAGAAATTGAAACTTTGAGCAGATCAATAATTAGGTCTGATATTGAATCAACCATAAAAAAAAAAAACCTCTACCAACTGAAAAAAATGCTGGACCAGATGGATTCACAGCTAAATTCTACCAGACGTACAGAGAAGATCTGGTACCAATTTTACTGAAACTAGTCCAAATGCTTAAGGAGAAGGGACTCCTCCCTACCTGATCCTATGAAGCCAGCATCACTCTGATATCAAAATCTGGCAAAGACACAGCAAATAAATAAAACTAAATGAACATAGATTTTTAAATCCTCAACAAAATACCAGCAAACCAAATCCAGCATTAAAAAGTTAATTCACCACCATCAAGTAGGCTTTATTCCTAGGATGCGAGGCTGGTTCAACATATGCAAATCTGCAGATGTAATTCACCACATACAGAAAAATTAAAAGCAAAATCATATGACTATCTCAATAGATGCAGAGAAAGCTTTTGATAAAATCCAACATTCCTTCATAATAAAAACCCTCAGCAAACTAGTCATGAAGCAACAAACCAATTTTTGAAAAAGCCCATTCCAAATGAAATTTTACTTCTTTATGTTTAACATTATTTTTCAAGATTTAAAATTAACTTACATGGTTTTGACACATTGCGTCCCATTATTGTCTGTGTTAATAACTCAATCCAGAAGAAATTTTCTAATATTCAGAGCTTTACGTTAATGGGAAATTTCAAATATTTAATTTCAATTTATTAGTTACTATGTATCATTTTATATTATAAAACATACTTAGATAAAATTATTGAAAAGTATAAATACAATTTTAAAATTAATGTAAATTTCTTACTCTTTAAGAAGAGCATGTTCATGTAGTTTTAAAAATGGGTGATGGTCATGTTAAATTATCATTTAGATTCCATTAATAAATTTAAACTGGCTGGGCACGGTGGCTCACGCCTGTAATCCCAGCACTTTGGGAGGCCGAGGCGGGTGGATCACGAGGTCAAGAGATTGAGACCATCCTGGTCAACATGGTGAAACCCCGTCTGTACTAAAAATACAAAAAAAGAGCCGGGCATGGTGGCACATACCTGTAATCCCAGCTACTTGGGTGGCTGAGGCAGGAGAATCGCTTGAACCCAGGAGGCAGAGGTTGCAGTGAGCCAAGATTGAGCCATTGCACTCCAGCCTGGGCAACAAGAGCAAAACTCAGTCTCAAAAATAAATAAATAAATAAATAAATAAATAAATAAATAAATAAATTTAAACTAGTGATATACCTATCTTAATTAAGCATGCCAATAGGTATGATAGCCAGAAAAATTATATTTTGCAGCCTTTTAAAGCCATGATGAAAACTTTTGCTATGACTTAAAAATGTAGATGGTAGGCCGGGCCCAGTGGCTCAAGCCTGTAATCCCAGCACTTTGGGAGACCGAGGTGGGTGGATCACGAGGTCAACAGATTGAGACCATCCTGGTCAACACGGTGAAACCCCGTCTCTACTAAAAACACAAAAATTTAGCTGGGCATGGTGGCGTGTGCCTGTAATCCCAGCTACTTAGGAGGCTGAGGCAGGAGAATTGCCTGAATCCAGGAGGCGGAGGTTGCGGTGAGCCGAGATGGCGCCATTGCACTCCAGCCTAGGTAACAAGAGTGAAACTCCGTCTTAAAAAAAAAAATGTAGATGGTGTGGTATATATCTTCAAAATTATTTAAGGGAATAAAAAACACATATGAGGACCACTACCCCTTTCCTGAATATATATGTACCTGTCATGATCATCTTTGGCTGAGGCAAAATTATCTTGAGTAAATTTTAAAGCAGTTCTAGTGAGAATTACTTAAAAATTACTAATGTATCACTGAGTTGGGAGAGGTGATATCAATCTTGGCTTGATCTCTCATTAACAACGTGATCCAGGGGTAGTTACCTAATCTTGTTAAGCCTTGCTGCCTACTTCAAAGAGAAACTACACTGTATTAATGAGAGATTTCCTCAACTTCATGCCCCTGCCTGCCATCCGCTTGGCTACATCAACACTCCAAGGGACAGTGATTCTTCCTAAGACTGATTCCTCCTCCTGTGCTCCAAATGTCACCACTTCTCTTTCTCAGGAACTCTGCTCGTCAATTATTCTTCCCCCTCTCTTACCTCCAATCATCACAACTCTAGTAATTCCCCCATTAGAAAGCCCAAGTCTCTGCCATATTAAAATTGGAAAAATGGTGTGGGGAAGGAGGCATTCTCATAATTTGCTGCAGGCAGTTTAAGTTGGCATTTCTTTTCTGTCAGGCAAGTTAGTAATAGGAATCAAACACTTTAGAAATGGATGTGGAATTTGGTTCATCAATTTGAATGGTTGAACTGTATCCTTAGGAAATAATCTAGTATATGTGTTTGTATGTGTGCCTACTTTACAGGAATGTTCATCACAGAAATATTCACAGCAGGGGAAAATTAGAAGTAGTTTAAAAACTCAACAACAGGTTTGTTGAACTAATTATAATATGTGCCATTTAAAGTCATGGTGTTGAAAAATGTAATTAAATGAGGAAATGTTTAAATTAGCAGAAAAAGTCAGATTGTGCACTGCAGGGCTGTGTACATATCTTCCAGTAGTTATTCCTCTCTGGATATGGAATAAGAGGATTTTTCCCTTTGCATTTCACTATATTTCATTTACCATAATTAACATGGATTACTTTGCTTAACCCTTTTAAATTTATTTCTTTCTAGCTGACGTGCACTGAAGTAAAGAAACTGGAAAAGCTCAGGATAGTAGTGATGCTATTCCATCACTAACTGCCTTAGCAGGTGAGAAATGTCAACACATTCACAGATGTGAGGTAGCAGCGTTTTGATCCAGAATAATCTATTTTCTGATCTTTTAATGTCAATGGCATTCAAAAATTTTTATTTGCAGACCTTTGCCTGATTTCTCTGGCTAGAACTTCCAGTACTATATTGCATAGGAGTGGTGAGAGGGGGCATCCTTGTCTAGTGCCAGATTTCAAAGGGAATGCTTCCAGTTTTTGCCCATTTAGTATGATATTGGCTGTGGGTTTGTGATAAATACCTTTTATTATTTTGAGATATGTTCCATCAATACCTAATTTATTGATAGTTTTTAGCATAAAGAGCTGTTGAATTTTGTCAAAGGCCTTCTCTGCATCTATTGAGATAATCCTGTGGTTTTTGTCTTTGGTTCTGTTTATGTGGTGAATTACGTTTATAGACTTCCGTATGTTGAACCAGCCTTGCATCCCTGGGATGAAGCCTATTTGATCATGGTGGATGAGCTTTTTGATGTGCTGCTGCAATCGATTTGCCAGTATTTTATTGAAGATTTTTGCGTCTATGTTCATCATGGATATTGGCCTGAAGTTTTCTTTTTTTTGTTGAGTCTCTGCCGGGTTTTAATATCAGGATGATGTTGGTCTCATAAAATGATTTGGGAAGGATTCCCTCTTTTTGGATTGTTTGGAATAGTTTCAGAAGGAATGGTACCAGCTCCTCTTTGTATGCCTGGTAGAATGCATTTGAGAACTCATCTGGACCTGAGCTTTTTTGGTTGGTAGGCTATTAATTGCTGCTTCACTTCAGCCCTTGTTATTGGTCTATTCAAGGTTTCAACTTCTTCCTGATTTAGTCTTGGGAGGATGCGAGTGTCCAGGAATTTATCCATTTCTTCCAGGTTTACTGGTCTGTGTGCATAAAGGTGTTTGTAGTAATCTCTGATGGTAGTTTGTATTTGTGTGGAATCAGTGGTGATATCCCCTTTATCATTTTCTATTGCATCTATCTGATTCTTTTATTTTTTATTAATCTGACTAGTGGTCTGTCTATTTTGTTGATCTTTAAAAAAACCCAGCTCCCTGATTTATTGATTTTTGAAGGTTTTTTTGCATCTGTATCTCCTTCAGTTCTGCTCTGATCTTAGTTATTTCTTGTCTTCTGCTAGCTTTTGAGTTTTTTTTAAATCTTACTCCTATAGCTCTTTCAATTTTGATGATAGGGTGTCAATTTTAGATTTCTCCTTGCTTCTCATGTGGGCATTTATTGCTTTAAGTTTTCCTCTAGACACTGCTGTAAATGTGTCCCAGAGATTCTGGTACATTGTCTCTTCATTCACATTGGTTTCAAAGAACATCTTTATTTCTGCCTTCATTTCATTTTTTATCCAGTCAACATTCAAGAGCCAGTTGTTCAGTTTCCATGAAGTTGTGTGGTTCTGAGTTAGTTTCTTTATACTGAGTTCCAATTTGATTGCACTGTGGTCTGAGAGACTGTTACGATTTCCATTCTTTTGCATTTGCTGAGGAGTGATTTACTTCCACTTATGTGGTAAATTTTAGAGTAGGTGTGATGTGGTGCTGAGAAGAATGTATATTCTGTGGATTTTGGGTGGAGAGTTCTGCAAATGTCTATTAGGTTTGCTTGGTCCAGATCTGAGTTCAAGTCCTACATATCCTTGTTAATTTTCTGTCTCATTGATCTGTCTAATATTGATAGTGGAGTGTTAAACTTTCCCACTATTATTGTGTGGGAGTCTAAGTCTCTTTGTAGGTCGTTAAGAACTTGCCTTATGTATCTGGGTGCTCCCGTACCGGGTGCATATATATTTAGGATCATTAGCTCTTCTTTTGCATTGATCTTTTACCATTATGTAATGTCCTTCTTTGTCTATTTTGATCTTTGTTGCTTTAAAGTCTATTTTATCAGAGACGAGAATTGCAACTCCTGCTTTTTCTTTTGCTCTCCATTTGCTTGGTAAATCTTCCTCCATCCCTTTATTTTGAGCCTATATGTGCCTTTGCATGTGAGGTGGGTTTCCTGGATACAGCACACAAATGGGTTTTGGCTTTTTATCTAATTTGCCAGTCTGAGTCTTCTGATCGGGGCACTTAGCCAATTTATATTTAATATTAATATTGTTAAATGTGAATTTGATCCTGCCATTTTGATGCTATCTAGTTGTTTTGCCTGTTAGTTGATGCAGTTTCTCCATTGTGTCGATGCTCTTTACCATTTGGTATGTTTTTGGAGTGGCTGGTACTGGTTGTTCCTTTCTATGTTTATTGCTTCTTTCAGGAGCTATTGTAAGGCAGGCAATTGCTTGTTCATAAAGGATTTTATTTCTCCTTTTCTTATGGAGCTTAGTTTGGCTGGATATGAAATTCTAGATTGAAAGTTCTTTTCTTCAAGGATGTTGAATATTGGCCCCCACTCTCTTCTGGCTTGTAGGGTTTCTGCTGAGAGATCGACTGTGACTATGATGGGCTTCCCTTTGTGGGTAACCTGACTTTTCTCTCTAGCTGTCCTTAGCATTTTCTCCTTCATTTCAACCCTGGCGATTCTGACAATTATGTGCCTTGGGGTTGTTCTTCTTGAGGAATATCTTTGTGCTGTTCTCTGTATTACCTGGAGTTGAATATTGTCATGCCTTGCTAGATTGGGGAAGTTCTCCTGGATAATATCCTGAAGAGTGTTTTCCAGCTTGGATTCATTCTCCCTGTCACACTAAGGTACACCTATCAAACATAAATTAGGTCTTTTCACATAATCCCATTCTTCTTGAAGGCTTTGTTCATTTCTTTTCACTCTTTTTTCTCTAATCTTGCCGGCTCATTTTATTTCATTGAGTTGATCTTCAATCTCTGATATCCTTTCTTCTGCTTGGTCAATTTGGCTATTGAAACTTGTGTATGCTTCGTGAAGTTCCCATGTTGTGTTTTTTCTCTGTAATGGCAGACTGCCTCACTAATGGTGGACTGCCTCAGTAGTGATGGACTGCCTTGGTAATGGCAGATACCCTTCCCCACACAGACCTGGACCATTCATGGTCCAGCTGCACTTGCTGTGAAATTCTCAATCCAGAGAGTTTCAGATTGCTTGTCTTGGTGGGGGTGGGTCCTGCCGAGCCAGATCACCTGCTCCTTGCTTCACTCCCCTTATTTTCAGTTTACTGGGCGGCTCTGTCACCCAGGTGTTCCAGGCCCCAGTTAAAACAGCTGCCCAGATTTGTATGATTTTTTTGTGTGGAGACTCACTGCACTGGCTGAAAGAGCCATGCTGGAAACTCGTGGCACTTTTCAGCCCAGGAATCTCCTGGTCTGTGGGCAGTAATAACTCATTTGGAAATGCAGTGATCACTCACCCTCTGTGTTGTTCTCACTGGGAACTGCACTCCACAGTTGTTCCTATTCAGCTATCTTGGATCTGCCCACAAACTGTCTTTTCTCACAGAGACCGCTGCCTTCGATGAGGCTACAGGGGAGATGGTTATGCCAGGACACACACAATGTCAGTCAGAGGTTGATTAGAGGTAAGGTTCCCTCTAATTTTTATATGAATCATGCAGTTGTAAGGAAGATAAGCTGACATTCAAATGCAGTCCTATAAGACTGCTAGGTTTGATTGCTTTCTACAGAAACATGTGACCTCCACAAACAACATGCACATCCTACATGGGCCATGGCTTGCTTCCTGGGAGTTCAGTCCCAGGCTGAACTGCTTGACATACACCTATTCTTTCTCCAAGAACCAGAGAGGTGTGGTCAAGTCTCTTTGTTATAATTCTATGGTTAGAAATGAATACATATTGTTAGTGACAAAGCTGATTCCCCAAAAGATGGGATCTCTTCCTGTTCAGTGTCACAAAGTCAATACACAACACTGAAAATGGGCGTCAAGCAATGCAGACTTCATTTGGTGGCCGTGGAATGGAGAAGTGGGAGTGTGGCTCACTGATCAACTTCTCAACAAGTGACAGGTGAGGGGGCTAAAATATAGGATTTCTCTAATGAAGGGGGTGAGTGTTAAAAACAAGGGGAGGAATATTCTTGTCTTTTCTAGAAGTGTATAGTGAACTTTCTGGAACTGGACTGTTGCTTTTCTTTTTGTCCTTTTATGGCTTCTTCTGGTCATGGTCATGGTAATTGTCAACTGTCATAGCACTACTGGGAGTGTCATTTAGCATGGAAATAAAATGATAATAAAGCCTGAGGTCTTTTTAAAGTTGTTTGGTCAGCTATCTTGGTTCTAACCAGACTCAGCTGGCCTCGTTACAAAGGGAACTTTCTATCGAAGACGTCCAGTTTCTTAAAGATAAGCAGAGTTAGGGAAAGGTGAAAATTCAGATCTGTCATGTAGTAACAATAGCAGCATCAGTGTGGATAACCTAAACTCAGGGGCAAAGGTGACCAGCTTGGCTAGTGCTTGGACTGAAAAACAAAACAAAGAAACAAAAACCCTATTTATATGGCTTCTGCTGATGAGCTTAAAAGCAGGAATTAAATCACCTAGTTGTTTTGTCTATAACCCTATATGCTTTTCCTCATTCCTTTGTACACACTGAGAAGCTGGGTTAACATTAAGTCATAACAAACTCAGTGACAGCAAATTTTAAGAGGCTTACTTCCAGATAATTTACTGCCAAATTAATACGGAACAGTTAATCACTTTTAATGTCTCTTTTCATACATCTATTTTCATCAAAAAGGTCCTTTCTGTTTAATTACTCTGACCCAATATTTGGAATAAATATTGCTGCCATCACAGATTTCCTCTAGAGAAGGAATTTAATGGGGGGTAAAAGCCCACACATGAAAAATAGCATACAGAAATACAGAAGGAAAAATATATAAGTAAATGTGATATAATATTATTTGTTTCACTCATAAAGATCACTCAGGCAATTTGTATATTTTTCACGGCTCTAAAAAATAATTTTTGCTGTAACTCTGGGTCAACAACCAACAGTATTTGTTTACATGGTAATATGATTAGGACTAACCATATTTTATGGCTTATGCTGATTGTACAACTTTGTAAATACACCATTCTGGAAGACACACATCACTACACTTTCTTTTCTTTTTTATTGCATTTTAGGTTTGGGGGTACATGTGCAGAACATGCAAGATAGTTGCATAGGTACACACGTGGCAGTGTGATTTGCTGCCTTCCTCCCCTTCACCCATGTCTGGCATTTCTCTCCATGCTATCCCTCCTCAGCTCCCCCCTCACTGTTCCTCCCCTATTCCCCCCAATAGACCCCAGTGTGTAGTGCTCCCCTCCCTGTGTCCATGTGTTCTCATTGCTCATCACCCGCCTATGAGTAAGAACATGCGGTATTTCATTTTCCGTTCTTGTGTCAGTTTGCTGAGAATGATGTTCTCCAGATTCATCCATGTCCCTATAAAGGACACGAACTCATCATTTTTTATGGCTACATAATATTCCATGGTGTATATGTGCCACATTTTCCCAGTCCAGTCTATCATTGATGGACATTTGGGTTGGTTCCAGGTCTTTGCTACTGTAAACAGTGCTGCAATGAATATTTGTGTGCATGTGTCCTTATAGTAGAACAATTTATAGTCCTTTGGATATATACCCAGTAATGGGATTGCTGGGTC
>CM052667.1:41293468-41312316 GCA_028533165.1 Leontopithecus rosalia | reverse complement strand
TGAAAGTTTTTTATTATCCATAACCTGAAGTTTGATTCTGTTATTGGGATGTGCTCTTCCTCCATCAAGTCTTGTTCCATTGTTGATGAGGAATTGTGATCATCTTTAGAGGGAGAGGGGTTCTGATTTTGAGTATTCTCAGCCTTTTTAGGCTGGTTCTTCCCATCATTGTAAATTTATCCTTCTGTTGTCTTTGAAATTACCAGCTTTCAGTAGGTCTCTTGAGTGGACGTCCAAGATGTTAGCTCCCAGGGCCAGGAACAGCGGCGTTAAGACTGATGGTGTTTTTCTGCCCTGGCTTCTCCTGTCTGGCTTCCTTCTTGTGTCGGTAATAGGCGACTCTGCCTTCCCGGAGCTCCAAACCTGGGTCAGAAGGGGAACCAGTCGCGTTCACTCTGCGCCACGGTGCTGGCACAGCTTCTGCGCCGGTCTCAGGAGTCAGCGCTGGGAACCCGCGCGGCTCCTCCAAACCTCGGTCAGAAGGGGAGCCAGCCCCGCCTAGTCAGCTCCGAGAGCTGCCGTGTGGAGGTGCCGGCGAAACTACTGCCCCACGTGGCTCCTCCACTGGGAATCTTCTGCTCCTGAGCGACCAGAATTTGTCTGAAAGTGTGTCGTCCTCTAGTTCTATGAGCTTTAACTGCGAGCTGCAATCCCGAGATGTTAGCGATCGGCCATCCATGATTGTTTCTTTTGCTGTGCAGAAGCTCTGGAGTTTAATTAGATCCCATTTGTCTATTTTGGCTTTTGTTGCCAATGCTTTTGGTGTTTTAGTGATGAAGTTTTTGCCTATGTCTATGTCCTGAATGGTATTGCCTAGGTTTTCTTCTAGGGTTTTTATGGTGTTAGGTCTTATGTTTAAGTCTTTAATCCATCTGGAGTTTCAAACTTTTTTTCTGCAGCTTTCTCACCTCTTGAAGAGAATTCGGCCCTTCATTTGGATTAGGCTCTGGTTTAAGGGAATGTTGTGGCTGGTTTGATCTTATACCCAGACCACTGAAACTTTCTCCATATAAACAATGAGGTTGTGACATTTTCTTATTATTCACATGTTCACTGGAGTAGTGCTTTTAATTTCCTTTAGGAACTTTTCCTTTGCATTCACTACCTGGCTATTTAGTGCAAGCGGCCTAGATTTTGGCTTATCTCACCTTTTGACATACTTAATCATTTGTTAATTACTTAGCTTAATCATCTCTAGCTTTTGATTTAAGATGAGAGACATGTGACTCTTCCTTTTACTTGAACACTTAGAGGCCATTGTGTAGTATTATCGGCCTTATTTAAGTATTAGTGTGTCTCGGGAAATGAGGGCTGTGGAGAGGGGGTGAGATGGACGTGGGAATGGTGAGCTGGTAGAACAGTCAGAACACATGTAACATTTATCCATTAAGTTTGCCATCTTATGAGACTGTGGTTTTTGCACCTCAAAACGATTAAAATAGTAACATCAAAGATCAATAATCACAGATTAACACAGCAGACAAAATCATAATGAAAAAATTTGAACAATTGTGAGAATTACCAAACTATGACACAGAGACATGAAGTTAGCCCATGTTGTTGGAGAAATGGAGTTGACAGACTCGGTTGATGCTCGGTTGTCACAAACTTTCAATTTGTAAAAATTGCAATCCCTGTGAAGCGCAATAAAGTGAAGCACAATTATGCCTGTCAATAATTTGCTTCGACAAAATATGAAATATCTGTTGAGTAACCTTAGCAGATTAAACTCTCCCCATACTAATGTCAGAGTGTTCAGGTTTTAACTCACAACTTACTTTGCTTACTTGTAAATCCACAAGTTTTCCAGTGAATGTGTGATTAGCCTTTGGAGAAGTTGATAAGCTCTTAGCGAATTGTAATAATCTCATTCTCATGTTTAATTGAGGCAAGTTAATAGAGGCTTGGTTTTTATTTATTTTTATTATTATTATTATTATTTGAGACGGAGTTTCGCTCTTGTTACCCAGGCTGGAGTGCAATGGTGCGATCTCGGCTCACCGCAACCTCCGCCTCCTGGGTTCAGGCAATTCTCCTGCCTCAGCCTCCTGAGTAGCTGGGATTACAGGCATGGGCCACCATACCCAGCTGATTTTTTGTATTTTTAGTAGAGACAGCGTTTCACCATGTTGACCAGGATGGTCTCAATCTGTTGACCTCGTGATCCACCTGCCTCAGCCTCCCAAAGTGCTGGGATTACAGGCGTGAGCCACCGCGCCCGGCCGAGGCTTGGTTTTTAAAGGTTGTCGTTGTTTTGTTGTTGTTGTTGTTACTGTATTTGTTTTTGCTTTTCAATTCCTTGTTTTACTAATTGGGAAAGCGTTTTATAGTTTTTAGGGAGTGATGAGCTCCTCCCCACTGAGATACTCAGGCAGAGGCTGGACTGCTACATCCAGTGAGATCACCCTTAGCAACTCCTACCAACGATGGGTTTTTATTGTCGAGCTCAGACACTTATGTAATATAAATATGATATTATTTATAATACCGTAAGAGTTCAAACGTTTCTGTTCAGTGGATTAAATCAATTACTGCTCATCCACTGATGAACAGTAGACAGTCCCTAGGTGTAGGGTGTTCCTGACACTGGTTTCAAATCATCCTCTGGTCTGTAATTTTCAGCGTTGGGAATTTTCTGATTAAATCTTTGCATTTGTAAGAAACACAAGAATTTGTTTGGGTTGGTCATCCTACACACCCAGTGAAAAGATTAGCTCTCCATCTCAGCTCCCCTGGAGCTCTCTTCTGTGCTCTAAGAGGGCAGAGATAGTAAAAATATGCCACTCTCCATAACTTAAGTTTCAAATTAGACTCTCGGTGAAAGGCTGATTGTTGAAGCTCATTAGTATAACCTTGGTCAGGCCACCTAAATTGTCATCATTTCTTGACTCTTTTCCTGATTTAGGCAAACTTGCACCCTTACTGCATTTTCTGTTTATCTTAATCACTGTTTATCTCAATCACTGTGCTTCTGACTATTGAGTATTGACAATGAGTACTCTTCAATGGACTAAAGTCAGCCCACCCTGAAAGCAATGGTCTCCAACTTCATTCATCTGCAGAGTCCTTCCCCTTTGCAGACTTGTGTGTACCCAACAACCTCAGACATCCACAAAAACAACTAAGCCTAGGAGCAAACAACTTCTATCCTATTGTAAACATTCATGTAGTCATTAATTCCACAGCAGGCACTGAGCACTTTGTTTTATGTCAGGTTCATTTTAGGCACTAGAGTAACAGAAATGAAAAGACACATTTCCCAGCCTCAAGAAGCTCACAGCCATAATGCTGGTTCTGCTGCTCTGTGGTTCTACAATCTGAATTGCGATTTCTTGCTTTTTTTGAATTCTGCTCCTTACCTGTTTCCCTCAAGGCCAGTCTGAGTACTCTCCATCTTCTTCCCATGGTTACATGCTAGCAGACCTCACTACCTCAGGTCTCTATCTCTCTCTCTCTCTTTTCCTTTTGAGGCAAGGTCTGACTCTATCATCCAGGCTGGAGTGTAGTGGCACAATCTCAGCTCACTGCAACCTCTGCCTTCTGGGCTCAAGTCATCTTCCCACCTCTGCCTCCCAAATAGCTGGGACTACTGGCTTGCACCACCCTATCTGGCTAAGTTGTATTATTTGTAGAGATGGGGTTTTGCCATGTTGCCCAGGCTGGTCTTGAACTTGTGAGCTCAAGCAATCCACCTGTCTTGGCCTCCCAAAGTTCTGGGGTTACACAGACCTCTCTGATGTATTGATTACCTGGATTTCAGTACACCAACCACAGCCCATGTGCTAACTTAGACTTTACACATGGACTTTTTCTTCCACCTGGGCTGGTGTCCTTGGATACAGAGATTCATGGACTTCATATCACACCTTCCCTTTTCTTTTGACTTACCAATCTACACTGACCTGTGTTTTGGCACCAAAGCTATGGTTCCAATAATGCACCACTTTCTTGGTAACAACCCATGCTCTGATTGACAATGGTTTCTTAAATGCTGTGCCTTCTGGCTTTCTCACAGCTTCCTGCAGTTCATAGGTCCCCTGATATTCTGCTTGCCATTTCCCAAACCTGGTATTAACAGCAATTGCCTCTGGGATACAAGAAAAGAAGAAGAGAACTAGCAGCTCTTCAGGGCAAAGTTATGCCTCCAGGTCAGAGGGAAGGCAATAGGCTTGAATAATTTTGAACTAGGACAAAAAAATCTGACAGTGTCAGATTTAAGTATCAGAAATGCCACTAATAATTTATGTTATTTCTACTCACTAAGAAGCAATAGTGCTTATTAGGAAACCTTAGAAATGTCATAATATAGACATGCAAATTGTATGAAATCTGGGCATATCCAACAGGCATACAAAAGAGGAATATTGTAGTGAGATTCAACTTTTGTAGCCCAGCTGCCTATTTTTTTTAAAGTGTCAGCACCTGAATGAATGTTTCATTTTACTTACACATACATTTACTAGTAGATTTTGTGAAAAACAACCCTCCTTGCCTGCTTCCTGAAACAAAAGCACCAAGGCAGTTGTTTGACATATTTCTATTCATCACAGTTAATATCAAGGTGAATATTGTGTTATTCAAAAGGTCATGTGTTATAGGCAATCTCCAGTTCACAAGTTTAATGAGTTTTGTTTACAAAACATCATTTGTGGGATTTGTAAGTAATACACATAAAATTAACTTAAAATGGATCATAGACCTAAGTGTACAAGCTACAACTATGCAACTCTTAGGGAAAAAAATACTAGCCTAGCAGCTCTTTAGGGCAAAGTTGTATCTCCAGGTCAGAGGGAAGGCTCCTGGGTCTCAGGAGCCTGAGTGGCTGCTCTGTCAAGACTCCACATAGCTCTGTGTGTCAGACTGAGATTTATTAGAAATAAATCTTTATGACCTTGGGTTTGGCAGTTGACTTTTTAGGTGTAACACAGAAAATGCATACAACAAGAGAACAAATGAATAAATTTGGCTTCATAAAATTAAAATATTTTGTGCTTTAAAGAACATCATCAAGAAAGTGAAAAAGCAGTCAACAGAATGGGGAAATACATTTGCAAATGTATGTATGTTAATGCGCTTGTATCTAGACTATATAAAGAATTGTTACAACTCAATAAAAGCTCAAATTTCTCTATTCAAAAATTAGCAAAGTTCTAATAGACATGTCACCAAAGAAGACACACAAATCCAGGAGGTGGCCAAGATGGCCAACTAGAAGCAGCTGGTATGCATGGCTGTCAGGGAGAGGCAAATAAATACAGCACCTTCAACTGAAACATCTAGGTACTAGCACTGGCACTAATCAAGGAAATGACTTGACCCACAGAGAATGGAGAAAAGCAAGGCAGGACAGTGGCCCACCCAAGAAGGACATAGAGCCAAGAGAGCCTTTCCTTCCTAGGGAAGTAGTGACCCTGGGAACTCCACCAGGCCCTCAGTCCAACACACAGAGTTACATGGAGTCTTGGCAGAGCAGCCACCCAGCACTTGCAGAGACCCGGAAGCCTTAGATACTCAGTCTCTTTGGGCTTCCCAGCAAAAGTAGTTGAAACTCTAGCAAAGCGGGAGGTTAGACCCCCATATATGCCCCTGGGAAAGAGGCTGAATCCAGGGGGCTGATCAGCTACAGTCTGCAGGCCCCACATCCACGGCCACCTCACAGGATAAGACCCACTGGCTTGGAATTCCAACCAGCCACTGGTTGTAGTTTTGCACCTCCCTGGGATGGAGCTCCCCAGGGAAGGGGCAGGCCACCATTTTTGTTATTTGGGTGACTTAACTTTTCCAGCCTTTGGGCTTTGGAGACTCCAAGCTGACCAGGGTCTGAAGTGGACCTCAACACAACACAGCTTCCCTACAAAAAGATGGCCAGTCTGCATTTTCCAGCAGGTCCTCAGTCCCATTCCTCAGCACTGGGTAAGGCCTCCCAACCAGGGTCTCCAGGTACCCTCACCAGTGTTCTCTGGCTGAAAGAGATTTCAAACCTTGCAGGGATGGAGATCCCAGCGTGGGGGTGAGGGGGGGTGGACCACTACCTTTGCTGTTTGGGTGGCTTTGGAGTGTCTGAGGTGACTGGAAGCTGAAGCAGACCCCCAGAACAGCACAAATGCTCTATGAAAACATAGCCAGTCTGCTTTTTAAACTAGGTTCCTGATCCTGTTCCTCTTCACTCGGTGGGACCTCCTGACTAGGGTCTCCAACCACCTCCTACAGAGCATTTGGACTGGCAACAGGCCCACACCTTCCTAGGATGCAGCTTCCAGAGGCAGGGGCAGGCTACCATCTTTGCTGTATTGCAGCCTTCACTGATGATACCTCCAGGTACTGGAAAATTCAAGACAACTGGGAACTGGAGAGGGACCCCCAACATACCACAACAGCCCTATGGAAAATTGGCTAGACTTAATGGGTTCCCATTCCCATATCTCCTCACTGGACAGGTTCTCCAGGCCTGGGCCTCCAGCCACCTGCTGCCAGAGCTATTGAGTCAGTAGCAACTTAGCAACTTTCTGGACAGAGCCTCCAGGGACAACTGAAAGCTTCTCCGTCACTGTCTCTGCAGTGGAACTGCCCTTGCGGCCCTCAGACTAATGAAGGAACAAAGACCTTAAGTGCTTTATCGACATCTCCAACAAGCTGCAGTCATTTAAGGAGAGGAGCCCAGTTCATCTTCAGGTGGAGCCCTCAGGAGACAAGAAAAAGATGCTTGGTCAAAATCACTACTAAGATCCCTTCCTTTGCTGCCTCTGAGTTGGGGAAGGAGCATAAATGCTGAAATCATCCCAGGGCTACAGTGGGCAGTCCAGGAGTGACAAGCCATGATCTGCAGCTAGCGCTCAAGTGGGAGAGGAACCCACATTTTCAGAGGATTGAAGGAAACATAGCTGCAACTGTGGGGAAACATCGGGGAGCTACACAACTGAGCAAGTCTACCAGCTGATCGATAAGCCCAATGCCACCTACTAGATCACACCACAAAGCTTTAACATAAAAAATACCTCACTAACATTCCCACCTCTGAAACCAGAGACAAAAATATCAGCTTCAAATAGAGACCCTGCACAAGGCCTCAGCCAGGGGAAAACATCCAGAAGTCTATTGACTGTACTCAATCTATACTGCAGTTAAAGGAACATCCATGCAGAAATGAGAAAAAAACAATGCAAGAACTCTGGTAATTCAAATGGCCAGAGTTTTGTATGTCCTCCAAATGACTGTATCAGTTCTCCAACAAGAGTTCTTAACCAGGCTGAACTGGCTTGGATAACAGAAATATAAAATATCAAACATGGAGGGGAATGAAGATCATTGAGATTCAGGAGAACAGCAAAACCCAATCCAAGGAAAGTAAGAATCACAATAAAGCAACATAGGAACTGAAGGATGAAATAGGTGGTATAAAAAAGAACCTAATCGGTCTGACAGAGCTGATCAACACAATACAAGAATTTCACAATGCAGTCACAAGTATTAACAGCAGAATAAACCAAACTGAGGAAGGAATCTCAGAATTTGAAGACTAGTTCCCTGAAATAAGACAGACAAAAATAAAGAAAAAAGAATAAAAATGAATGAACAAAACCTCCAAGAAGTATGGGATTATGTAAAGTGGCCAAATCTACAGATCACTGGCATTCCTGAAAGGAAGGGAGAGAAAGCAAACAACTTGGAAAACGTATTTCAGGATATCATTCATGAAAACTTCCCCAACCTTGCTGGAGAGGCTAATAGTCAAATTCAGAGAATTTCTGCAAGATTCTATACAAGAAGTTTATCTCCTAGACACATAATTGCCAGATTTTCCAAGGTTAAAAATGCCAGAAAGAATGTTAAAGGCAGCTAGAGAGAAAAGGGCAGGTTACTGACAAAGGGAACACTATCAGGCCAACAGGAGATATCTCAGCTAAAACCCTGTAAGCCAGAAGAGACTGAGGAACCTATATTCAACATTTTTAAAGAAAAAAGAATCTTCAACAGAGAATTTTATATCTAGCCAAACTTATCATCCTAAGCAAAGGAGATTAAGATCCTTTTCAGATAGGCATATGTTGAGAAAGTTCATTGCCACCAGACCTGCATTACAAAAGATTTTGAAAGTAGCATTAAACATCAAAAGGAAAGATCATTAACAACTAATATAAAAACAGTCTTAAACACATAAACCAATGTTACTGTAAAGCAACAACAGAAACAAGTCAGCACGATAATTGGCTAACAATACAATTACAGAATCAAATTCACTTATATCAATAATAACCTTCAATGTAAATGAACTAAAACATCCCCACTTAAAAGGCACAGAGTGGCAAGCAGGATAAAAAAGCAAGACCCAGTGGTAGCTGTTTTCAAGAGACCCATCTCACAGGAAATGACACCTATAGGCTCAAAAGGGTGGAGAAAAATCTACTAAGCAAATGGAAATCAGAAAAAAGCAGGGGTTGCAATCCTAATGTCAGGCAGAACAGACTTCAAACCAACAAAGATGAAAAAAAAGACAAAGAAGGGCATTACACAATGTTTAAAGGATTCAATTCAACAAGAAGACCTAACTATTCTAAATATATATGCACCCAACACAGGAGCATCTGGATTCATTAAGAAAGTTGTTAGATACCTACGAAGAGACATAGACTCCAACACAATATCAGTGGGAGATTTCAACACTCCACTGACAATAATAGACAGATCATTGAGGCAGAAACTAACAAACATATTCAAGACCTGAACTATGCTGGACCAATAAATCTGACAGACCTCTATACAACTCCCCACCCCAAAACAACAGAATATACATTCTTCTCATTGCCACATGGCACATATTCTAGAACTGGCTACTTAGTTGGACATAAAACAATTCTCAGCCGGATGCGGTGGCTCACGCCTGTAATCCCAGCACTTTGGGAGGCCGAGGCGGGTGGATCACGAGGTCAAGAGATCGAGGCCATCCTGGTCAATATGGTGAAACACCATCTCTACTGAAAATACAAAAACTAGCTGGTCATGGTGGTGCGTGCCTGTAGTCCCAGCTACTCGGGAGGCTGAGGCAGGAGAATTGCCTGAACCCAGGAGGCGGAGGTTGCGGTGAGCCAAGATCATGCTATTGCACTCCAGCCTGGGTAACAAGAGTGAAACTCCATCTCAAAAAAAAGAGAAAAAAACAAAAAAACAATTCTCAGCAAATTCAAAAGAACTGAAATCATACCAGACACATCTTGGACCACTGTGCAATAAAAATAGAAATCAAAACTAAGAAAATTGCTCAAAACCATGAAATTACATGGAAATTAAGTAACATGCTCCTCAATGACTTTTGAGTAAATAATGAAATTAAGGCAGAAACCAAGAAGTTCTTAGAAACTACTGAGAACAAAGACACAATATAACAGAATCTCTGGGGCATGGCTAGGGCAGTAGTAAGAGGGAAATTCATAGCACTAAATGCCTACATCAAAAAGAAACACCTCAAATTAACAACTTAACATCACAAGAAACAGATTCAGAGAATCAAAAACAAATCAACCCCAAAGCTAATAGAAGACAAGAAAAAACAAAAGTCAGAACTGAACTGAAGGAAACTGAGACATAAAAAAAGCTCAAAAGATCAATGAATTCAGGAGATGGTTTTTTCTTTTTTCAAAAAAGCAATAAAAATCTATGAAACTAATAAAATGAAAAACTAATAAAATGAAACTAATAAAAAAGATTAAAAAATGAGTAAAGAAGAAAAGAGAGAAGATCCAAACAAACACAATTAGAAGTAATGAAGAGAATGTTACCACTGATTCCACAGAAGTAAAAATAACCACTAGAAACTACTATGAACACCTCTATGCACACAAACTAAAAAATCTAGAAGAGATGGATAAATTCCTGGACAAATGCATCCTCCCAGGAGTGAACCAGGAAGAAATTCATTTTTTAAATAGACAAATAAAAAGCTCTGTAATTGAATCAGTAATAAATAGCCTACCAACAAAAAAGCCCAGAACCAGATGGATTCACAGCCAAATTCTACCAAATATACAAAGAAGAGCTGGTAGCATTCTTACAGAAACTATTCCAAAGAAAATTGAGAAGAGAGGACTCTTCCTCAACCCATTCTATAAGGCCAGCATCATTCTGACATCAAAACCTGGCCAAGAGACAACAAAAAATAAAACTTCAGATCAATATCCTTGATGAACATTGATGCAAAAATCCACAACAAAATACTTGCAAACTGAATCCAGCAGCAATCAAAAGCAAATCCATCACAATCAAGTAGGCATCATCTCTGGGATGCGAGGTTTGTTCAACATACACAAATCAATAAATGTGATTTATCACATAAACAGAAATAAAGACAAAACCACAGATTATCTCAATAGACACAGAAATGGCTTTCAATAAAATTCAACACTCTTTTATGTTAAAAACTCTCAATAAACTAGGTATTTAGGAATATACCTCAAAATAAGAACCATCTATGGCAAACCCACAGTCAACATTATACCGAATGGGCAAAAGCTGGAAGCATTTCCCTTGAAAACCAGTACAAGACAAGAATGTCCTCTCTCACCATTCTTATTCAACATAGGAAGTCCTAGCCAGAACCATCGGGCAAGAGAAAAAAATAAAGAGCATCCAAGTAGGAAGAGAGGAAGGCAAGCTATTGCTATTTGCAGACAACATGATTATATATCTAAGAAACCCCCAACCTCTGCCCAAAAGCTCCTTCAGCTAATGCACAATTTCAGCAAATTTGCAGAATATAAAAACAATGTACAAAAATTACTAGCATTCTTGTACAGCCATGCTGAGAACCAAATCAGAACGGCAATCCCATTCACAATTGCAACAAAAAGAATAAAATAGCTAGGAATACAGCTAACCAGGGAGGTGAAAGATCTCTGTAATGAGAAATACAAAGCACTGCTCAAAGAAATCAGACAAGACACAAACAAATGGAAAAACATTTCATGCTAATGGATAGTAAGAATAAATGTCAGTAAAATGGCCATTCTGCCCAAAGCAATTTACAAATTCAATATTATTTCTATTATTGAAATTCAATATTATTCCAATTTACAAATCCAATATTATTCTTATTCCTATCAAACTACCAACACACCATTTTTCACAAAACTAGAACAATTTAAAAATTTACATGGAGCCAAAAAAGAGCCTGAATAGCCCAGGGAGTCCTAAGCAAAAAGAACAAAGCTGGAGGCATCACATTACCTGAATTCAAACTATGCTACAGGGCTACAGTAACCAAAACAGCATGATACTAACACAAAAATAGGCACATAGACCAATGAAACAGAATAGAGAGCCCAGAAATAAAGTTACACATCTACAACTATCTGATCTTTGACAAAGCTAACAAAAACAAACAATGGGGAAAAGACTATCTCTAGTCAATAAATGGTGCTGGGATAACTGGCTAGTGATTTGCAAAAGACTGAAGCTGGACCCCTTTCTTACACTGTATCCAAAAATCGACTCAAGATGAATTAAAGACCTAAATGTAAAACCCAACTATAAAAATTCTGGAAGACAATCTAAGCAATACTATCCTGGAATAGGAATGGACAAAAGATTTCTTGACAAAGATACCAAAAGCAATCTCAATGAAAGCAAAAATTGGCAAATAGGATCTAATTAAATTTATGAGCTTCTGCACGCACATGAACCTATCAAGAGTAAACAGACGTCCTTCAGAATGGGAGAAAACTTTTGTAAACTATGCATCTGACAAAGGTCTGATATCCAGCATTTATAAAGAAATCTTCAAGAGAAAAACAACCCGATTGAGAACTGGGCAAAGAACATGAAGAGATACTTTACAAAAGAAGACATAGTTTGTGGCCAACAAGCATATGAAGAAAACCTCAGTGGTCATCTTTGCTGTCAAATTTATGAGCATAGAGCTGTTTGTAGTATTCCATAATTATCCTTTTAATGTGAAGTCAGTATTGATTTCTCCTGTCTTATTCCTGGTATTTACAATTTGTGTCTTCCTTTTTTTCTAGTCAGCCTGCCTAGATGTTTATCAATATATTTTTTAAGGTAATCAGTAATTTGATTAGATTAGTATGGCATTTAAAACACCAATTTGTGAGATGTTTATCAATCTTATTGCTCTTTTTAAAGAACTAGTTTGTTTTCACAGATTTTTCTCTATTGTTTCAATTTCATTGATTTTTTTTTCCAGTACCCTCAGTGACAGGTTTCTGCATTTGTTCTTGTCCCTGCAGATTTCAGCTTTTGTTCTGTAGAAAAAATACAGAAAATGGTTCTGGAAGGCATTTGGCTTACTGCTGCCTTTCCCTTCCCTCTTCCCCCAAATACTAGTGCTATGTTATTATCAGAATAGCACTATTTCGAAAGCATTCTCAGAATTCTTCCTGGTTTTCCTTCTGAGCATATGGTAGTTTATGAAGAGAAAACAAGAAGTTATAAACCCTCTTACGTCTCTGGTCCTCAGGGACTTTTCACTCTTATGATAGCCTACACTTAGTATTTAGCAATTCATTAAACATTTTTTTTATCGAAGTCTTCCTTTTTTTTTTTTGAGACAGTCTCACTCTGTCACCCAGGCTGGAGTACAGTGGTGTGATCTCTGCTTGCTTCAACTTCTGCCTCTACCTCTGGGGTCCAAGTGATTCTCCTGCCTCAGCCTCATGCATAGCTGGAATTACAGGTGTGTGCCACCACACCAGCTAACTTTTTTACTCCCAGTAGAGATGGGGTTTTGCCATGTTGGCCCAGCTGGTCTTGAACTCCTGACCTCAAGTGATCCACCCACCTCGACCTCCCAAAGTGCTGGGATTACAGGTATGAGTCACCGTACCCAGCCTATCTGAGTCTTTTATCAGTTCATATGGCATCTAATGGCTTCTGTCCCAAGGGGGACCTTATCTCTCACCAGGTTTTGGTTTAATTGTTTGTCTTGCAACCTCAATTTCCTAATAGGTTCAAGAAAAGTCATTAATTCACAATTTTTTTTCTATTTTGGCTGTTATAGTAAAAGCAACACACTTTCCAGCTCTCTATATGTCTAAGTTGAAATTCAGAATCTATACAACTGCTTTTGAAAACTCATTTCTAATAAAACTAAACAACAATTCCACCCTGGGCATATTTTTAAAATAAGAGTACACAGTTCATTTTTAAAAAGTGTATGAGAATTCATAATAGCTCAAATAGAATAGATAAATTTGGGTACCTCATACAGTAATTTCAGTACCTCATATATAGTTATTTTCAAAAATACAAATTACTGATACATGTAATAATATTGATGAGTCTAAAAAAATTTTGTTGAGTGAAAGAAGCTAACACAAAAGAATATATACTGTATGTTTCTTTTAAATGAAGTTTAATAATAGGCAAAGCTAATGGTGATCAAGTAAAAATAGAGGTTACTTCTGGGGGTTGAAGGTGGTATTATGTGGAAAGGAGCATAGAGGAATTTGGGGGCATGATGTAAATATTTTCTTGCAGTGTTCATGCCAAAGGCTTGAGAGAGTTAGTGTGACTCACCCCATCTTGGCTGCTGGATCTATCTGCACTCCCCCCTCTCGAGGGCTGTCGAGCTGAGACAAAGGTCGTGGGCTGAGTCACTGAGGCAAAAACAGAATACAAAGCAAAGGTCTGCGGTTTACGAGGACATTGTGCTGTCTGCTTTCATGTCCCCATAAGTCTCTGTGTAAGCAATAGTCTTGCCGCAATTGAGATGCCTGAGAGAGGCAGAGACCCCTGCCCATATTTTCCCAGGAGCTAAGCTTTTGTTCTACCTCCCGATGGAAAACAGGATTAACAAGCTACCTTAAGGGCACCATTGTTTGCTTACACTATATATCTTTGAAAAACATAAACTGCTTTATAAGCTATTATCACAAGCCCCCTTAAACTGCTTTGTGAGCTGTTATCACAAGCCCCTGATAACTATTTTTATGGAGTTTCTATTTCCTTTCTGTTTACCCCTTTTCTGCTGAGATAAAGTAAATGTAACAAGAAAAAAGGTATAAAAGCTGTAACCCACAAGAATAAACTTGCTGCGTTTTGACCATAAGTCACGCAGCCCTCCAGACTCCGCGTTCCTTTTTTCTTTCACTTCTGCGCACTCTCTCCCTCAGGTTGAATGAGACATCTACGTTGGCGGTCTCGGGGACTCCCGCAGGTCAGTAGCCCCCTGGCAGACGTGCTGGACCCCAACATCTCGTGCCTAAACAGGGACCTGAGTACGAGAGGTACAGTGACGCACCCCAAAATCAAAGGAAGCAAGGTAAGGCCGCGGTTCTTGTAGTCCTGGACTCAAAATTCATCTGGAGTAAAAATGGGGCAATGCAAGTCCAGGAATCAGTCTATGTTTGTAATGTTACTGCATCAAATGTTAAAAAATAGAGGGGCTGATGTAAAAATGAAACATGTTTCAAGGTTTTTAGAGCTTGTTGACGAATTGTGCCAGGGGGTCCCTGAGGAGGGATCGTTAGATGAATCTACCTGGAGTAAAATAGGAACTAAGATTGAGGAATACGCCCTCATCAATCTTCCCCGCAGGCAGAACTGTTACTCTCGGTTTGGTGGTTTGGTCGCAGCTGCGCCACCTTGTCTGCCTGCCTTCCTGCAATGCTGACACTTACTGCTCCCCTGCTGCTTCTCTTGCTTCTAATCCCCCTTCCTCTTACAAACCTAACCCTGATGATGGAGGGGGCGTCTGTAATTTACCACCTTGTAATCCTCGAAATAAGCCTGATTCCACCCTCGGAGTTGGACTTGGAGCCGGAAATGGAGGAGCTCAGGATGAAGGGATCAGAACCAAAGTAAAAAACAGCGTTTCAGAGAACACGCAGGTAAGTGCTTTGGCCGCTCCCTTAACTCTCTCCCCAGAGCAATTTTCCAAGCTCCTGGCTTTGCTTTCCAAACCTGCTCAGGCTTTTCCCGTAGTTACTACGCTTTCCTCTAAGCCTGTGGTGCACTCTACCCCGCGAGAACCTATCCTTGCAACTATTTATGCCTTTGAATCTATGAAACAGGGATTTCCCGATTCTGACCTCCCCCTCATCTACCCCCTTGTAGAAGTGACCAATCAAAATGGCGAGATTGTTCGCCATTATGAACCTATTCCACCAAAATTCATGAAAGATTTCAAGGAGGCAGTGAGTAATTACAGACCTACTGCACCTCATACTCTCTCTTTACTTGAAAATTTTGGTACTCAGGCTATGACCCCTGCAGACTGGCATTGAGTCGCCAATGCCTGCCTTTCAGGTGGTGACTACTTACTGTGGAAAGCTTATTATGATGATGCTGCTTTCGATTTGGTGGAAAACAATGAGAGACAAAGAGTGGGAGTTAATTTACAGATGTTGAAAGGTACAGGTGATTATGAAGGTGTTCAGGCACAAATTGCCCTCCCAGAAGCCGCTTTTGGGCAAGTAAATGCTTTAGCTTTGCGTGCCTGGAGAAAGCTTCCCACTCATGGAGAATTTACTGATGAAATTACCAAAATTAAACAGGGAAATGAGGAAACTTACCAAAATTTTGTCTCTAGATTAATGCAGGCAGTGAAACGGCAATTTGGAGATAGCGAGTCAGCTCAATTATTTACAAAACAATTGGCCTATGAAAATGCTAATACTACTTGCCAGTCCATTCTCCTCCCATGGAGAAAAGCTTCTCTTGTGGAATACATCCGGCAATGTGCCGATGTTGGGCCAGCCTATCAGCAAGGTTTAGCCATGGCCGCAGCACAAAAGAGACTTTCTGTGTCGGCCTTTTTAAGGCAGCAACAACAGCAAAATCGTAGGCCATCTGTGAAGTGCTTTCGATGTGGACAGTGTGGTCATGTTGCTAAAAACTGCCCATATATGACCAGCAACATTGCCATGTGACCAACAAATCACTTGACCCTGCACCCTGTCCGGTGCTCTTGTCTTCCCCCATCAGCTCAAGCTCTTCGTTCCCACCTTGTTACAGGGTTTCCTCTTTATGATTGGTCTGTACCCTCTCCTCGTCTTCCAGGTATCTATTGATATGAGTCCCCCGGAGCATGGAACACTCCCCTATATACCACAGCCTCTGGCAAAACCTATTCCTCTCTATGGAGGCTTTTCCTGGCTATCCATCCTCCTACAGTTTACGCAGGCCTTGGAATCAACATTGATAAGCCTGTACAAACCTTCTCCATACATTCATGTGTAGCTGCTCCCTATGCCCTTCTACTAGGGCCAGTATCTTTTCAGGTTCAAAATGGTCATTATACTATTTCCTGCTTGAATTGCCTACTTACAAATTGTATTGATGCCTCTATGTTCCCTGTCGATACAATTCTTGTTGTTCATCAACCCCCTTATGTTATGCTTCCTGTAAATATCTGAGGTCCTTGGTATGATGAACATTCATACTCTCTGTTTTACAAAACCCAATCTCTGTTCCTTCAGTGTCAAAAACGTTTCCTTGGTATGCTCATTGCTGGAATTACAGCCATTGTGTCTGTGAT
This sequence comes from Leontopithecus rosalia, assembly GCA_028533165.1. Classification (NCBI taxonomy): domain Eukaryota; kingdom Metazoa; phylum Chordata; class Mammalia; order Primates; family Cebidae; genus Leontopithecus; species Leontopithecus rosalia. The sequence continues at coordinate 41,295,830 of CM052667.1, read as the reverse complement.
AGCTTCTACAGCTACAGCTGCTGTTAGTCTTTCAAAATCCATTGCTACTGCTGTATATGTGAATCACTTGGCAAAAAATGTTTCTACTATGAGATCTCAAATATCTATTGATGATAAATTAGAAGCTAAGCTGAATGCCTTAAAACAAACTGTAACCATCTTAGGGGACAAAGTGTATAACTTACAAAATCAACTTTCGCTTAGATGTCATGCTGATTATAAATATACTTGTGTTACCAGTGCTCCTTACAATCATTCCCAGTGGCAGTGGCCACTTATTAAGGCCATTTACAGGGCATCTGGTCTCATAACAATCTCTCTCTTGACATCTCACATTTGCAGCAAGAAATTTTGGCCATTGACCTTTCTCGGTCACAATTACCTGATGATGACTCTATTGCTCTCAGTTTTGTTGATGCCATGTCCTCTTGGATAAATCAATTTCATCTCCCTTCCTTTTCATCTCTGCTTGCCATTGCTGCTTGTGTTCTTATATTGCTAATGTGCCTGCCATGTGTCTTCCGTCTCGTATTCTCCACCCTCCGAGAAATGCAACTGAAGGTGTTTGCACTTCATTTGCAAAATAAAAAAGTGGGAGATACAGCGTTTGCACCAAAGGCTTGAGACAGAGTTACTCGCCCCATCTTGGCTGCTGGATCTATCTGCACTCCCCCATTGCGAGGGCTGTTGAACTGAGACAAAGGTTGTGGGCTGAGTCACTGAGGCAAAAACAGAATACAGAGCAAAGATCTGCGGTTTACGAGGACATTGTGCTGTCTGCTTTCATGTCCCCATAAGTCTCTGCGTAAGCAATAGTCTTGCTGCAATTGAGATGCCTGAGAGGGGCAGAGACCCCTGCCCATATTTTCCCAGGAGCTAAGCCTTTGTTCTACCTCCTGATGGAAAACAGGATTAACAAGCCACCTTAAGGGCACCATTGTTTGCTTGCACTATGTATCTTTGAAAAACATAAACTGCTTTATAAGCTATTATCACAAGCCCCCTTAAACTGCTTTGTGAGCTGTTATCACAAGCCCCTGATAACTATTTTTATGGAGTTTCTATTTCCTTTCTGTTAACCCCTTTTCTGCTGAGATAAGGTAAATGTAACAAGAAAAAAGGTATAAAAGCTGTAACCCGAGGAAGTGGGAAGATGGTGCTATAGAAGCAACTCACGATTGCAGCTCTCAGTCAAGACACAGAGGGTGAGTTCACATCACATTTCCAGATGGATCTTTATAGCCCACAGAGCGGGGAAAAGCCCAGGTGTAGCAGGGATGCAGGACAACAGTGCAGCGGTCTCCGCTGGTGCAGCCAGGCAGCCAGCACCACAGCGCAGCAGCACGGCGCTCAAAACACGTGGGTCTGGGTGCCCTGTTAAACCAGCAATTTGAGACTTGGGAGGGCAGATTTCCATGTTCATCTGAACAGGATTTGGACAGTGAGCCAGACGAGGAGATTTCTGGAAGGTGAACTGTGAACCAGTGCAGCGGGTCACTGCACGGGAAATTACACAGATCCCGGTGCCCTTTCGGCCAGTGGCTGAGGCACCTGGGAGAGAGTCAACCCTACAACTTAAAAAAAAAAAAAGAAAAGCAAAAAGGCTCGGAGGCAGGGAACCAAGTGATCAGGCTTGATGGGTCCCACCCCCAAAAGGACAAGCAATACAGCAATTTGGAGTGCTCGGGGTTGAGAGTTCCACTGCGGGCACAGCTGAACACACGACTGTGCAGCTCGGTGGGGGAGGGGCATCACCATTGCCGAGAGCTCCTGCCCCTACTGAGGTACCCACCCATTGCTGATGCAGTCAGCCATTGCCGAGGCAACCCGCCATAAAAGAGAGACTCTGCCAACATGCAGAGCCCACATCAGAAAGGCAGAGCCTACATCAGCAGGGCAAAGCCCAAAACAGCAGGATGGAGCCCACAGCAAAAGGGCAGACCTCACACCAGCAGGGCGGAGCCTTGGCAGCCAAATAGTGACTAGACTGTCTCCTAGCTGGGCAGGACAGTGCAACGGATACTCACAAATAAAGCCCTAACTCCCCAAGACAGAGCATCTGAGGGAAAAAAAAGGTTTCATGAGTTCTGCCACAACAGACTTAAACGTACTTGCCTAGCAACACTGAATGAACAACGGAGCTCACAGAACAGCACTTGAGCCCCTATAAAGTATAGATCGTCTCCTCAAGCAGCTCCCTGACCCCTGTATACCTAAAGAATCACCTCAAAAAGGACTGATCAGACTGACATTTGGTGAGCATCATTCTGGGACAAAGATAGAAGAAGAAACTGGTAGCATCCCTCACTGTTCCGCAGCTGCTACAGGTGTACCCTAGGCAAGCAGGGCCCAAAGTGCACCT
>CM052667.1:41262344-41292968 GCA_028533165.1 Leontopithecus rosalia | reverse complement strand
AGCCTTTCTAAAAATATATCAAAAAGTAAAGAGCACCAACATAAAGAAGAATTTACATCAACGAATGGATAAAACAGCCAGTTAACATCAAATGACAGTAACCCTAAATTTAAATCGACTAAATCCCCCAATCAAAAGACACAGCCAAAACCCAACGGCACGTTACATCCAGACCCGTTTCACGTGCAAGAATACACAAAGACTCAAAACAAAGGGATGGAGAAAGATTTACCAACCAAATGGAGAGCAAGAATAAATAAATAAATAAATAAATAAATAAATACCAGGAGTTGCAATCCTCGTATCGGATAAAATAGATTTTAAAACAACAAAGATATAGTGGTAAAAGGATCAATGCAACAACAAGAGCTAACGATCCTAACACCCAGATACATAGAGACTTAGATTCAATGAGACAGAAAATTAATAAGGATATCAAAGACTCGAACTCAGATCCGGAACAAGTAAACTTAATAAATATTTATAGAGCTCTCCACTTCAAATACACAAAATATACATTCTTGTCAATACCACATCACACCTACTGACAGGTTTTTTTTGTTTTTTTTTTTTTGTTTTTTGAGAGCTCTTATTACCCAGGCTGGAGTGCAATGGTGCGATCTCGGCTCACTGCAACCTCCACCTCCTGGGTTCAGGCAATTCTCCTGCCTCAGCCTCCCGAATAGCTGGGATTACAGGCACGCAACACCATGCCCAGCTAATTTTTTGTATTTTCAGTAGAGACGGGGTTTCACCATGTTGACCAGGATGGTCTCGATCTCTTGACCTCCTGATCCACCCGCCTCGGCCTCCCAAAGTGCTGGGATTACAGGCTTGAGCCACTGCGCCCAGCCAGGTTTTTTTTTGTTTTTGTTTTTGTTTTTTTTGAGACGGAGTTTCGCTCGTGTTACCCAGGCTGGAGTACAATGGCGCGATCTCTGCTCACTGCAATCTTCGCCTCCTGGTTTCAGGCAATTCTCCTGCCTCAGCCTCCGCAGTAGCTGGGATTACAGGCATGCGCCCCCATGCCCCAGCTAATTTTTTGTACTTTTAGTAGAGACGGGGTTTCACCATGCTGACCAGGATGGTCTCTATCTCCTGACCTCGCGATCCACCCGCCTTGGCCTCCCAAAGTACTGGGATTACATACTCACAGGTTTAAATGAAACATTGATTGGCCATTATTAATACCCATTTTTTTCAGAATAAAGCAATATTTCCATTCACCCTCCCTCTTTCTCTTCCTCTTTCTTCCTCTCCTTTACTCCTTTTTTTTCTTTCCTTCTCTCAAAAAAAGAAAAAAAAAAGAGAAATCAACTTGTAAACCTCTAGATCCAGGTCGGCAATGTCTCTCTCATTGCTAGATTTCCTTCCTTCCCTTCCCCTCCCTCCCTCCCTCCCTTCCTCCCTTCCTTCATCCCTTCCTTCCTCCCTCCCTTCCTCCTTTCCTCCCTTCCTGCCTTCCTCCCTTCCTCCCCCCCCCAAAAAAATCTGGAAACAACAGATGCTAGAGAGGATGTGGAGAAATAGGAACACTTTTACACTGTTGGTGGGAGTAAAAATTAGTTCAACCATTGTGGAAGACAGTGTGGCGATTTCTCAAGAATTTAGAAATAGAAATGCCGTTTGACTCAGCAATCCCGTTACTGGGATTATTATTATATTATATTATATTATTATATATCCAAAGGATTATAAATCATTCTATTATACAGACACATGCACACAAATGTTCATTGCAGCACTGTTTACAATAGCAAAGACCTGGAACCAACCCAAATGCCCATCAATGATAGACTGGACAGGGAAAATGTGGCACATATACACCATGGAATACTATGCAGCCGTAAAAAATGGTGAGTTTGTATCCTTGGTAGGGACATGGATGAATCTAGAAACCATCATTCTCAGCAAACTGACACAAGAACAGGAAACCAAATACCGGATGTTTTCACTTATAGGCAGATGATGAACAATGAGAATACTTGGGCACAGGGAAAGGAACAACACTCACTAGGCTAGGTTGGGGGGGTAGAGGGAAGGGGAGGGTGGGACAGCTGGGGAGTGGGGAGATGGAGACAGCAAACCATCATGGCATGTATGTACCTATGCAACAATCCTGCAGGATGCAGGATGTGCACATGTACCCCAGATCCCAAAGTACAATTTTAAAAAAAAGAATAAACAAGATTAGAGAAAAACAAACAAAAAAAATGTGTAAAACTTGCTGGACTCACCCCTGTAATCCCAGCACTTTAAGAGGCCAAGGCAGGCAAATCACCTGAGGCCAGGAGTTTGAGACCAGCCTGGGCAACATGCCGAAACCCCATTTCTACTAAAAATACAAAATTACCCAGGCTGGTGGCACATGCCTGTAATCCCAGCTACTTGGGAGGCTGAGGCAGGAGAATCGCTTGAACCCAGGAGGCAGAGGTTGCAGTGAGCCGAGATCATGCCATTGCACTCCAGCCTGGGCAACAAGAGCGAAACTCCATCTCAAAAACAAACAATAAAACAAACAAAAAAACACAGGATTCAAACATTTATCTTAAGGAAATTAGCAAAAGACGGCATACAATAATATTTTTAAAAATGCTCATCACAATACTTCTGTAAAAGAAAAATCACAGAGAAGCCTTACTCCATGGCCACCATCACCACAGGTCCATAGGCCATTCCGCCAGGCTGTAACACTGGTGTTCACTTAAAGCCAAAGGGCTCTTCAATCAGCTTATGGCAAATGCTGCCAGGCCTGGAACTCACCCTTCAGGTTAGTGAGCTCCCTTTGACCTAGAGCAGGTCCAGAAATGCCACCCAAATGTCAAACCTTTAGCCAGACTAAGAAAAAAAGAGAGAAGCCTCAAATAAATAAATCAGAGATGAAAAAGGAGGCATCGCAACTGATGCCACAGGAATTCAAGTACCATTAGTGGCTACCATGAGCCAATAAATGAAAAATCCAGAGGAAATGGATAAATTCCTAGACCCATACAACCTACCGAGATTGAACCATGAAGAAATTTGAAATCTGAACAGACTAATAACAAGTAATGAGATTGAAACCATAATGAAAAGTCTTCCAGTAAAGAAAAGCCCAGAACCTGATAGCTTTTTATTATAGCTTTGATCTTGTTATGTGATTTTATTCATGACATAATCGATATTGGAAAAATCCTATAGAATCCACCAAAAAGCTATTAGAACAGATAAACAAATTCAGTAAAGTTGCAGGATACAAAATCAGCATATAAAAATCGGTAGCATTTCTATATGCCAACAGCAAACAATCAGAAAAAGAAATCAAGAAAGTAACCCTATTTACTTACAATAGCTACAAATAAAAGAAAATACACAGGAATTAATCAAATAAAAGATTATACAATGAAAACTATAAAGCATGGATGCAAGAAATTGAAGAGGATGCAAAAATGGAAAGGCATTCCATGTTCATGGAGTGGAAGAATCAAGAATTAAATACTGTTAAAATGTCCACACTACGCAAAGCAATACACAGATTGAGTGCAATCACTATTGAAATACTAATGACATTCTTCACAGAAATAGAAAAACAATCCTAAAATTTATATGGAACTCCGAAAGCATAGCCAAAGTTATTCTAAGCAAAAATAACAAAAATAAAAAAATAACAAAAACAAAAATAACAAAATAATAAAAAAAGACTTCAAATGATACTTTCCCCTCTGATTTTTCTCAAGCAGAAGGAGTCTCTCACTGTAGCCACTGCATCTGGGAATGTACTGAGTCTCACCTGAAGCCAGCACATCTCAGACTCTCACCCAAGGACCGAGGGTACTACCTGGGTATCAGTGCGGGTTATTCAGGGCCCAAGGGCTTAGTCAGCAGGTGATGGATGTTGCCAGGGCTGGATCCTTCTCTTGAAGGCAGCAGATTCCCTTCTGGCCCATGGTGTGTGTAGAAATGCTGTTTGGCAGCTAGGTCCTGGAATGGGGGCCTCACACCTCTGCCTGGAGCTCTATCCTACTGTGGCTGAGCTGGTATCCAAGCTGCAAGACAAAAGTCCTCTTGTCTCATCCCTCGCCTCTCCTCAAGCAGAGGGAAGGGGTCTCTTTTGGAGCCACAAGCTGCATTGGCTGGGGTTGGGGGAGAAGTGGTGTAAGCACTCCCTTAGCTGCCCCAGGTTGTGTATCTGTTGATCATGTATCCCCCAAGCCCTGCTTGCTCCAAACCCACGTCAGCACTAAGACTTGCAGTCCTTGTGGCCCACTTTATTCAGACCCCCAGAGCATTTCAGATTGTGGTGGCAAGGCTTGCCAGAAGTCAAGTTCTAACCATGGCAATTTTGGTCGATTCCCCTTTGACTATGGCTGGTCTGAATGTTTCTTCCATGGGCAGGTGTCAGCTGACTTCAACACAGTTTTGCTTTCCGCTGTGACAGGGCAGCACCGAGTTCAATGCAAAGTCTCACAATCACTGCTCTCTCCCGCTCTCAAATGCACAGCTTCTCTCTCCATGTGCCACATGGCCACTGCCAGAGGATGGGGGAGAGGTGGGTTCAGCAATTCAAGACTGTCTTTCCCACCCTCTTCAGTGCCTCTTTAAGTTACATGAAGTTAAAAGCAGGTACTGTGAGTGCTCATGTGATTTGTTTTTTATAAAGATGCTCCTGTGAGTATAGTTGTTGAATTTGGTGTTCCTGCGAGGGGGACACTTGGTGGGGCCTTCGATTTTGCCATTCCTTGGGTCCAGGTTTACTTTTCTCTATAAAGATGTACTATAATTGCAGCACTATTTATTGAAAAGATTATCCCTTTCCAATTGAACAGTATTGGCACCTTTGCGCTGAGCAAAATAAGGCCATACACAAAAGAGTACATACTGTATGATTTCATTTCTCTTAAATTCTGGAACAGTCAAAGCCAATCTATAGTAATAGAAATGAGAACGTGGTTGTAGCTGATGGTGACGTGCACCTGTGGTCCCAGCTACTCGTGAGGCTGAGGCAGGAGGGACTGCTTGAGCCCAGGAGTTTTTGTTTTTGTATGTTTGTTTTTTGAGACAGAGTCTCACTTTGTCACCCAGGCTGGAGTGCAATGGCATGATCTCCACTCACTGCAACCTCTGCCTTCCGGGTTCAAGTAATTCTCCTGCCTCCGCCTCCCTAGTAGCTGGGATTACAGGCGGGCACCACCACGCCTAATTTTTTCTGTATTTTTAGTAGATAAGGGGTTTCACCATGTTGGTCAGGCTGATCTTGAACTCCTGACCTCATGATCCGCCCACCTCAGCTTCCCAAAGTGCTGCAATTGCAGGCATGAGCCACCGTGCCCAGCCATGAGCCCAGGAGTTTGAGACCAGACTGGGAAACATAGTGAGACCTCATTTCTTAAAGAAATTTAAAAAAATAATTATTACTATAAATGTGGTTTCCTAGGGATGATTATGGGGAAGATTAACTAGAAAGAGGACAGAGATAACTTTCTAAGTAATAGAAATGTTGTTTATCTTTATCTTGATTATAATTTCTCAAAGTAACCATAAAAAGACTCGTTGAACTGTATACTTAAAATGAGCGCATTTTATTTTATATATGTATATTTCACTATAGATTCCAAAATTGTTGTTTAGTTTCTTCTGATTCTGAAGCTTGTATCTAAAGGCAGGCAAAAAATGCAGCTGTAGGCCAAGAGCAGTGGCTTACACTTGTAATCCCAGCACTTTGGGAGTCTGAGGCGGGTAGATCATCCGAGGTCAGGAGTTCAAGACCATCCTGGCCAACATGGTGAAAACCTGTCTCTACAAAAATTAGCTGGGCGTGGTGGCATGCACCTGTAATCCCAGCTACTAGGGAGGCTGAGACAGGAGAGAGCAGCTTGAACCTGGGAGGAGGAGGTTGCAGTGAGCCAAGATTGTGCCACTGCACTCCAGCCTGGGCAACACAGAAAGACTCCACCTCAAAAAGAAATGCAGCTATAGTGAGTTTTACTTGGAACTTTATATTCTTGGTTTCGGGCCCAGAACGTGCATACTTAGGTGAAATCACATATGCAAAACCGTGTAGCCTACTAAACCTAAAGTTCTACAAACCATCCTTCTCTCTTACAATAGCCCAGCAGATTTTGTTTTACTCAGTAAATAAGAAAACGGGTGCGGTGGCTCAAGCCTGTAATCCCAGCACTTTGGGAGGCCGAGGCGGGTGGATCACGAGGTCAAGAGATCGAGACCATCCTGGTCAACATGGTGAAACCCCGTCTCTACTGAAGATACAAGAAATTGGCTGGGCATGGTGGTGCATGCCTGTAATCCCAGCTACTCGGGAGGCTGAGGCAGGAGAATTGCCTGAGCCCAGGAGGCGGAGGTTGCGGTGAGCCGAGATCGCACCATTGCACTCCAGCCTGGGTAACAAGAGCGAAACTCCGTCTCAAAAAAAAAAAAAAAAGAAAAGAAAAAGAAAACAATACAATCATATGTGTGCAGACCCTCATGCTTTTTAATTACTTTACTTTAAAATATTTTCATTTTTTAATATTAAAATACAGCACTATTAGCTGTAATTTAATGAGCCAAATACAATTAAAGCACTTCCCCCAATTCATCTCATTTGCTGGTCGGTAACAAGTTTGTGAGTTTGTTATGAGCTCTCGTAGAAGACATTTGGACGCCCACACTTAGGCGCGTGGGCTCTGTCCTGGAGACGAAGTTCAGAAACACGTAGACTGTTAGCAGCCTTATTTATTTTTTTTTTTTTTGAGACGGAGTTTCGCTCTTGTTACCCAGGCTGGAGTGCAATGGCGCGATCTCGGCTCACCGCAGCCTCCGCCTCCTGGGTTCAGGCAATTCTCCTGCCTCAGCCTCCTGAGTAGCTGGGATTACAAGCACGCGCCACCATGCCCAGCTAATTTTTTGTATCTTTAGTAGAGATGGGGTTTCACCGTGTTGACCAGGATGGTCTTGATCTCTTGACCTCGTGATCCACCCACTTTGGCCTCCCAAAGTGCTGTTAGCAGCCTTATTATCTCACAAGGTTAGTTAGTGAAATTCAGCATGATTGTAACTGAGATATGTCCCGGCTCTGGGGGGGAATACCAGGTGATTCTGAGGTTATTGTTTTTCCTGTCTGGTGTCTGCAGCCTCTCAAGGTAGGCAGATAATATTCCTTATTATAAATGGATGACATACCTGTGTTCCACCAATCAGAGCTCCTTTTTGTGTGCATTCCAATCCCTAGTGACGAAAATCGGAAAGGCTAGTGCTGAGAATGGGGAATATTGACTAGAAAGAGGAAGGAAGGAGCTTGAAGGGAGCTTTCTAGGCAGCAGAAGAGAGTGTGTGTGTGTGTGTGTGTGTGTGTGTGTGTGTGTGTGTCTACATAAATATAAAATACAACGTATTATTTGCTTCTTACCTTAGGTTGTAGGGTTCTATTAACCTGGCTCCTGCGTCTGTCTCCAACCACTCCTGTCTCCTGCCACTCTCCATCTATCTCATACTGGCCTTCTCTTGGTTTCAGTCACAGGAGGTCTCTCTTTTTTGACAAACAAGGCCTTTCCCGCCTCAAGGACTTTGCACTTCCTGTTCCTTTAGCCTGGAGGGCTTTCCCCTAGCTCTTCCTGCAGCTGGCTCATTCTCCTTCTTTAGATTCATCTCAAAGATTCTTTTCTCAAAGAGGTTCTTTGCCATTTTAATACAGCCGCTCCTTGCCCCATACCGCTCCTCTTAATGCCTTGTTTGACCTTCACTATCATGACATGAAAAGGTAAATACAGGCTGGGCGCTGTGGCTCAAGCCTGTAATCCCAGCACTTTGGGAGGCCGAGGCGGGTGGATCACGAGGTCAAGAGATCGAGACCATCCTGGTCAACTTGGTGAAACCCCGTCTCTACTAAAAAAAATACAAAAAATTAGCTGGGCATGGTGGCGCGTGCCTGTAATCCCAGCTACTCGGGAGGCTGAGGCAGGAGAATTGCCTGAACCCAGGAGGCGGAGGTTGCGGTGAGCCGAGATTGCGCCATTGCACTCCAGCCTGGGTAACAAGAGTGAAACTCCGTCTCAAAAAAAAAAAAGAAAGAAAGAAAAGGTAAATACAGATCTTCCAAATACAACCAAACAATTTTGAGATTCTGTTTATCAATAACTTGTTACTTTTTAATGCTGATTAGTATTCTGTTGTATAAATAAACTACAATATATTTATCCATTCACTTTTTTTGATGGGAATTTGGATCATTTCCAGTTTGGGACAATTACGAATAAAACTACAATAAACATTTGTGTGTAAGTTTTTTGGGAACACATTTCTCATTTCTCTTGCAATACTGTCACTCAGAAAAGACAGATATTTGCAAAGTTACTCATGTTACAGAACACTCTTAAAATATTCTGAACTGCCAAGTACATTTGATGGAAGATGATTATTTTTAAATAACATTAAACAAATAATATTTGAATGTCTAAGAAATATCCAGATTGAAATGGTGAAAGTCAGAATAATTCATAGATTTCGTAATTTTTCCTGGAAACATGACCTCACAATTTTAACTGTTGTATGATAGTATAAATAAGCATTTTAGGCCCGGCGCGGTGTCTCACGCCTGTAATCCCAGCACTTTGGGAGGCCGAGGCGGGTGGATCACAAGGTCAAGAGATTGAGGCCATCCTGGTCAACATGGTGAAACCCCATCTCTACTAAAAATACAAAAAAATTAGCTGGGCGTGGTGGCACGTGCCTGTAATCCCAGCTACTCAGGAGGCTGAGGCAGGGGAATTGCCTGAACCCAGGAGGCGGAGGTTGCAGTGAGCTGAGATCGCGCCATTGCACTCCAGCCTGGGTAATAAGAGCAAAACTCCGTCACAAAACAAAACAGAAAAAGCATTTTAAAGATCACTTCAGAAAGTAATAGTGTTCCATATGGATACCTACAGAAAAATAAATAAATTGTGATATCTTCATACAATGCAATATTAAATAAGATGTGAACAAACTAAAGTTACATGAAATAATATAGATAAATTCTACAAACGTAAGAGAGATCATCTGATATTTCAAGTTCACCTTATATCTCTTCACCCGTGGTATACAGCATATAAAGTTCTCTACTTTTGAATTAAAGAAGTGGGACCTCATAGGCCCTAACAAGCCCTGAGCAACCGTATTATATCATGTGACCCTTCTTCCGCCTCCATGTATTTTGGACAGTAGATGTGTGTCTGACCCAAGAGCAACCGATCCGTAATTAAAGCAAACACATGTAATCCATTCTTAGTACAATGAAAGTAAACACAAGCAATTTGTGCCCAGTGGATTCCACGCTCAGTACAAACACTAGAAATAATAACAAGTTCTGTCTTCAGAAGTTTCATAGAAAAGATGCTTCTAAAGGAGCCTTGAGCAAAGGACAAAAGAAACATGTAAATATGACTGGGGCTGCAAACCAAATATATTGACCCACATCAGTAAACTAGCAAAAGGGAAACAAAGTATACTTCAGTATAAAACATATAACCAGGAATAAAGAAGGGTATTTATGATGATAGAAAGGTCAATTCTTCTAGAAGTTATACCTAAGCCTAAACGTGTATGTACTTTCTAAAAGAGCATCAAAAACTGATAGAACTGAATGAAGAAACAGATAAACCCACAATCAGAACAGAGATTTTTAACATCGATGCTAACAGTTGCTGGAATAACAATAGGTTATGATCGCTTTAAAAATGTCTGCTGAACACCAAAGGCTGTGAGAATTCCACCTATAAACCAGTAGTGGAGCTTTATTGGCAGCAATGGGCTGGTGACCCAGTTCCAAAACCTTTTAGAGTCTGTTTCTTAGAACCATTTTCAGTATTTACTATATTAAGTCAGTTTCCTCAGGAAACGGAGTCAGACAGCGATTGGTGCTCCCAGAGACCCATATCTGGAACACCACCTGTAAAGTGAGTGAGAGAGGTAGGGTTGGGCAGGCAGAGATGCATCGCTGAGCATCACTCTATGGGGCTGTGGCAGAGGCCTCTGCTGATCCCACACGGAACTACAATGACTCTTCAGGGTTGTCTCAAACTGAGGCAATGGGGCTGTGTCTCTGCTCTGTCACGTCAGCCAGGCATTGCAGAGGAAATGCCTCCAGTAAGAATGCTATCTTGAGTAAGACAGGTCCCTTCCGCTGAGGGCAATTCTTAGAGAGACACTTTGCTGCAAGCTATTGGAGAAGGGTCTCAGTTCTGAGGGGGTGATGGCCAGCACATCACAGGAGCCACCACGTAAGATCTGAAGTTTAGCTTTATGATGTTTGAAATGCCTTTTTTTTTTTTTTTTTTTTGAGACGGGGTTTCGCTCCTGTTACCCAGGCTGGAGTGCAATGGCGCAGTCTCGGCTCACCGCAACCTCCGCCTCCTGGGTTCAGGCAATTCTCCTGCCTCAGCCTCCTGAGTAGCTGGGATTACAGGCGCGCACCACCACACCCAGCTAGTTTTTTGTATTTTCAGCAGAGACGGGGTTTCACCATGTTGACCAGGATGGTCTCGATCTCTTGACCTCGTGATCCACCCGCCTCGGCCTCCCAAAGTGCTGGGATTACAGGCGTGAGCCACCGTGCCCGGCCTGAAAGGCCTATGAAACATCTAACTAGAAATGTTAAGTAGCCAGTTGAATATAGGAACTTGGAGCTCAAGAGAAAGGGCTGGGCTAGAGACAAATTTGTCGGCAACAGTATTCGGGTGACACTTTAAAAACCTATGGCTAGGTGAGATCACCAAGGGAATTCAAAGAGAAGCATTTCAAAACCTGAACCTTGGAGCGCTTCAAAGTTAAGGAAGAGTAGGAGCCACCTAAGGTAAATGAGGAGGAACCAGTGACGCAGGAAGAAAGCTGAGAGTACGGTGGCCGGGAAGCCCAGTGCACAAAGTATTTCCAGAAAAAAGAAACAATCAATGATGTCAAATGTGGCAGACAGGTCAATGGAGAGGAGTACCGAAACGACACCATTAGATTTAGACATGTGACAGTAACTGGCAATCTTGACAAGCCAGCTTTGGTAGAGTAGTGGGGTTGCAAGCCTGGTTGGAGTGAGTTTTCAAGAGAATGAAAAGAGAGGAATCGCAAGCATTAAGAATAAAAAAGCTGCCAGGTGCAGCGGCTCACGCCTGTAATCCCAGCACTTTGGGAGGCTGAGGTGGATGGATCACCTGAGATCGGGCGTTTGAGACCCACCTGGTCATCAGGGCGAAACCCTGTGTCTACTGAAAATACGAAATAATTAGCCAGGCGTGGTGGTGGGCACCTGTAATCCCAGCTACTCTGGAGGCTGAGGGAGAAGAATCGCTTGAACCCAAGAGGTGGAGGTCGCAGTGAGCTGAGATCACACCACTGCACTCCAGCTTGGGAGACAGAACAAGACTCTATCTCAAAAAAAAAAAAAAAAAAAAAAAAGGAATAAGCTGATTGAGGCATTTGCTCTAAAGGGAAGCAAATAAATGGGATGTAGCTAGAAGGGGAACGACGTTAAGAAAGGAAGTTTTTCAACGATAGGAGAAATAACAGATGAAAATAATTAGTCAAAAGAAACAAATTGAATGTGGGAGAAAGAGGGGACAATGCTGTAGTGATGGCCTTGAGTGGAGGACAGAGGGAGAGATGGCGCATCTTGGAGGGGTTGGTCCAGTTAGGGGCATAGGCACTGGAGGGGAGACAGAAGGTACGGCAGCTAGTAGCACTAGGATCAGCTGAAAGTGAGGAGGGGGAGGTGTGGGAGATTTGAGGAGAGGAGAGAGAGTACACGGTCATCTTGGGGAGTGAGAAAGTAAATGGGAGAGAGAGAGACTATGATAGGTGGGCAGCATTAGGGCCCCTTGAGGTTCGTGGTCATTAATTGAAAACGGGAGTGATAAGCATGGTTGTGTTTCACCACTGCAGCTGTTCACCTATACAATGGGGATATCAGTGCCTCTCTCCTCGGGGTTGTGGGAGGATGTGAGGATTAAACATCTTAGTACCGGTAACGTGTCCGCACATGACGTCACCTAATGGGCGTTAGTTATTATCCCGTAGAGTTCGTTGCTATCTTGTGTACATATCGCTATTCCGATCACAAGTGAGTGGACTCATAGAACTGAAGGTTAAAAATCGTCGCGTCCAACCAATTACTTAAGACCTTGATTTCAGCCTTTGTCTGAGCTGCTTAGGAGGGCACAGACTCTGTCTCAAAGCAGTCATTTCATCCTCGGACATCTCTAAAAACTGGAATGGTCTTCCCTCTGTTACAGTGAAATCTGCCTGGTGGTAACTTTCGCCAGAACCTACCCATTGGGCCACACAGAAGAAATCATCCTTGTCTGTGGGTCCATCTCTCCTGCAAACGGTCCTCTTCATGTTTGACTGTAGAGCGCACAGCATTCCATGCAGCCAGTCTGAACCCTTTCAATAAACCCCCCAAGCTTTCCTTCCTTATCAGCGTCATTTGCATTTGCAAAAGAAAACAATGTCTATTTCCTAATACTTTCACCCCCTGGAGCTACATTCTTGTTAAAGTCTTTGACTTTGTTACCTTGCTTGCTTCTGCAGAGACAAGTGAATAATTTGCTTTTTTCTAGTCTAGAACAATTTTCCCCTACTGCTTTTTGTAGAATCCTGTGAGATTCTAATGACTGTTTCACTTAAACCTGGTTTAACACAGGCAAATAATTTTGAAAAACTGGAGTCAACATTGCACAGTTTTCTCGTGTTGAAATAGCTTACATGTACTATCAATTCCCAGAAAGATCGCTGTAGTGCATTTCCTAAATGTATTTGTTAACAAAAGCATTTTGTGGTTGTTGCTGCTCATTTCCCAGAATCAGCATTCCACAAAATAATCTTTGGGAAACGCTCATTCAGAAAAACGTTTCCTAAACTTAACTAACACATGACATATAAAATGCTAGCTTATATTACATTTATTATAAAGTTATATAAATATGCACAATCATAAAACTAGGTGTTAATGCTACTCCTTACGCTTATAATTCTTATATAAGCAACCATAAAGCCTAATCAATTTATAAAATAAATGTAAGTAAAACAAATGAACTTCAAATTGACCACATCGTTCATGTGATATGTAATCTTGCTTTGTTTAAATAAAATCACCAATGCAGAGTTTACTGATAATGACATATCTTTATTAACTTGATTCTTTTTATTTTGTACATGATAGACTTGCATTTGAATCATTATTATATGATTACTGAGCATTTCAGTTTTTTAAAAAGATACTCATAACCACAGATTATTTTTGGATAGGTCAATCAATTTAAGGAGTAGCTCCCAAATAAAATACTATAACTCTTTCAACAACAAAAAAAGTATTGCATATTTATTTTCTTCTATTGAACTGCAGCAAGTTGATATGAACAAAGAATACAAGTAAAACATCTAAAACATGAATACCATATGAATATGCTCAGTGTATGCAGAGAGTCTTTCAAGTCTGACATTTCTATTCTTCTCTATCACATGGTCATGATAGCAATTCTCCCAGGGCTTTTACTATCTTGACGTAGTGCAAACCTTCATTCACAGATGACTCTAGGATATTATTGAGACTTCGCTTGGCAGAAACATCGTCATAACCAGATGCAAACTCAGGCACTAAAACTGGGTGACCGTATTCAGTTTTTGAGATAATTATCTATCACCCAGAACATTTTTATATTATTTTTACAAATTATTATAAAAGTGGAATGAATCATGGGAAAATAGAGTTGAGGAGCTGCTGAGATGTCCATGTTGATTTTTACGGAGAGAGTGGATTGGCAGCCTCTCTTTTTTGCACAGGGACGAAGAGAAACAGCTTAGCTGAATTCTCCAGCCCTTCCTTTTCTCCTCTGTGGTTCTCCACCCATCCACCCGCCTGCCTAAAACAAACAGGAAAGAAAGCTGTCGGGTATAGTTTTACATTCCTCACACCAAGGTGTTTCTTTCACTTGCATTTGTAAGGCTTTTTAATCTATTATTGTAGAAGAATGGTTTTTCCTCTCATTAAAGGAAAGTCAATTTCAGACTCCCTGGACTGGTGGAGGATTCTGGATTTACGGCTAGAGAAGACTTAGAGGCGAGATTTTCTCCTTAGAATTTAAGCTATAGTTAGGGATAAAATCTAAGCTAATGCTAATCTAATCTGAACTCTAACCTGAATTTGCAGATGTAGGGCCTGCGATCTGCCACAAGACACCCCAAGTTCCTTTTTCACAGTGTACTATCCGCTGTACCAGAGTCGGCTCCAGCCTGGTGCTTTCTCCCTGCTTCCCTCTCCTTTTTCTGCTAGGGGCTCCCTCTGTCCTCCCCTTCTTCTCACCCTTCAGCCTTCCCACCCAAGGAGGAAGACATTCCTCTAGGACCACGCTTCAGTGGAACTGAGGAGTGGGGGCTGGCATGGAGAAGAAATGAAAAGAACCTCATCTCAAGAGAAGCTCAACTCCTAAGAAATAAGATGCTTGGTTTTTTGTCTTTCAACTCTGGGATGATAATAAACGTACTGACATTGAAGATTACAAAACACAGAACATGGTCTCCAGGTCCACACGAATGATCTTTAACTATAAAAATGGTGGGCAACTCTGGTTCCGCTAAACGGGAATACGTCGTAATGGTTTTCTCTGGATATTAACCTCTTTTGTTTACCTGGATTTCCTACTCTGAAAATTGCTAAGAGGTCAATTTTTCACTGAAGTCCGGCATGGAAGGATTCTTATCTCTTCTTGAAGAAAACAGAAGGAAAGATAAATACAGCCATACACTGGAACTAAGAATATGCAACTCAGAATTTTCATACAAGGCATGCTCCGAATTCCCTTCTGCAGTCATGTTCAGTTTTTCCTTCTCATTTTAATTCTTTCATTTCTTAATTTTTTTCTCCTTTGTTCAACATTTATTAAGCCCCCTTTCGTGTGATGGGCTCTCTGCTAAGTGTGTCAAGATTTCAAGACTAAAAAGATTGGTCCCTGCCTTCAAAGGACTTTCAGTCTAGAGGAAGTCACAGACAATAAACTGTAAAAAGCCAAGTTAACAAATAATTTACAATACATAAGCATTCCTTAACTTGTTCAGAGCTTGTATACCCATCTATATTTCCTTTATTTTTTATTTTCTATTATAATCTCCGCAGAGCAAGGCTCACCCTGGCCTGCTCAGATCCTGCAGACCTTACCTGCGATCTTTCAAAGAAGGGCATTCAGCATAGCTGGCTTTGATAATGAAGATATAGAGCTTGATATAATGACAACTGATCCATCTATAGATTGTAAGCTCTCTGTGCAGGGCCTGTGTCTAATTGTCAGTTTTGTACAGCAGCTAATCCACTGGGAAAATGCCTTAAGTGTTTTTAAAAAATGTGTAGCAATACTCCCCTGCTGCCACCTGGTGCTTTATTTATACTAAGTTACACTCAGAATTGTAGGTAACGCAGCTTAAAGTCATTTATCACATTCAACTATAAAATGAAATCCCAGCCCCCAACACACACACAAATACACCCTCATCATACATACATACACCGCTTCATTCCCTCTAGCTCTGCTAGCCCAGAGCAGACATTTCTTCACGTTTTGAAGAAATGCTGCCATGATAGCCAGAAATGAATATTGAAAACTATGTTAAGACTAGAGAATAGGACAAAGATACTGTCACTGAAAACCTTTCTTCAGGCCAGGGGCAGTGGCTCACACCTATCATCCCAGCACTTTGCGAAGCCAAAACGGGTGAATCACCCGAGGTCAGGAGTTCGAGACCAGTCTGCCCAACATGGTGAAACCCCATCTCTACAAAAAAAATACAAAAATTAGCCAAGCATGGTGGTGCACACCTGTAATCCCAGCTACTCTGGAGGCTGAGGCACAAGAATCACTTGAACCTGGGAGGCAGAGGTTGCAGTGAGCCGAGATTGCGCCACTGCACTCCAGCCCGAGAGACAGAGTGAGACCCTCTCAAAAATAAAAAATCCGTAACTAAACCCATAACTTTCTTCTCTCTTCTGGATGATAAAGTTGTGTGCTGTAATGATGAGCTTAACTGGACAGAGTCGAGTTAATGAAGCAGGCCGTGATCATCAGCTGCCAGTTAATTCATCACGACATATTTGTGAAGACCTACAATGTGACCAGCATAATTCAAAGCTCTGGGGAATCGTTTACCTTCTATGCTCAAAAGGAAGTTATATTTTAGTGTCGAGAGTGCTGTTAAGCTCCTAAACAAATAAATTTTTAAAATCAGGCAGGAGTAAGGGCTAAAAAGTAGGTAACATACGGGGGGCTGTGATTCAGGCGCTGCCTTGGTTAGTGGAGCAGGGACGGCCCCTCAGAGGAGGTCACATCTGGGAATCGAGGCCAAGTGAGATCCAGTGGCGTCAGTGCACAGCAGAACCAGGGCCTGAACCTGATGTGTTGGTGCACAGCACAGCGTCCCCTCAGCAATCCTGCTGTCGCCAAGATGGCCGAACAGAGTCAGGTATGTGCACACACAGTGACTATATTTAAAATCACAACTTTATGGGGTGGGTTCTTCTTTATCATTCAAGGGTGAGTGAGAGTTCTAGGCATGGTACAGAACAAACAGAACTCAAACTTTTAAAAATAATTATGCCGGGCAGGCGCCATGGCTCACGCCTGTAATCCCAGCAATTTGGGAGGCCAAGGTGGGCGGATCACTAGGTCAGGAGTTCAAGACCAGCCTGGCCAATATGGTGAAGCCCTGTCTCTACTAGTAATACAAAAATTAGCCGGGCATGGTAGCACACACCTGTAGTCCCAGCTACTCGGGAAGCTGAGGCAGAAGAATTGCTTGAACCCAAGTGAAAGAGGTTGCAGTGAGTTCCAGCCTAGGCGACAGGGTAAGACTACATCTCGGCTGGGTGCGGTGGCTCACGTCTGTAATCCCAGCACTTTGGGAGGCCGAGGCGGGTGGATCACGAGGTCAAGAGATCGAGACCATCCTGGTCAACACGGTGAAACCCCGTCTCTACTCAAAATACAAAAAATTAGCTGGGCATGGTGACGCGTGCCTGTAATCCCAGCTACTCGGGAGGCTGAGGCAGGAGAATTGCCTGAACCCAGGAGGCGGAGGTTGCGGTGAGCCGAGATCGCGCCATTGCACTCCAGACTGGGTAACAAGAGCGAAACTCCATCTCAAAAAAAAAAAAAAAAAAAAAAAAAAAGACTCCATCTCAAAATAATAATAATAAATAATAATGCCTTCTGAGGACCAATGAGCTCACGTCTATCTCCAAGATTCCTCCAAGCCCTGCTTATCTTTAATTCATGGTCGGGGAATGTTGAACAGGTACCGAGGCCCCAGGCGCCCCGTCAGTCTGCGTCAAACCCTTTGTGAATAACGGCCAAGGAACGTTAGGTAGCGCTTGGTTCCTGCAGAGCACCACTAGAGGGCTGCAGAGACTAGCAGTGGCTGGTACACACGGCCACTGAAACAGAATTGGAGAACCCAGCCGTCACCTACGGGTCCAACCTTCTCTGTAGGCTGAGGAAATTAGAGCCTCAGAATTAAGTGGCTCTCCCAGGGCCTCCCAGCTGGTTAGTGGCAAAGCCACAATTCCACCACAGTTCCTCTGATGCAAAATTCAGTGTGATATAATCGAAAGTACATGGGTTTTAGAGCCAAGAATCCCCTTTGGCTGTGCCTTACCTTGGGTGCCCAGTGAAATTCCCTAACTTCTCTGAACTTCAGTTTCTCGATCTGCTGGATGGATGGTGAGCGCTTCTGCCGTGCCGTGTTCTGCTGCTACGCTGCCATAGTTGAGGGGACCTGGCAATTAGCGAGCACTCATCCAATGCTGTGGCCTTCACCACTTTCTGCTGAGGCCAGGTTCCTCTCTGAGATGGCTCATCCTCATGAAGCAGCTTTCAGGAACGAACCCAGATGATGCAGTCTGCATACAGCACTCTCATGCATGTTGGAGTACACGTGAAGAGAACTATATATTGCTTCAAAACACACAGCAGATAAACACAGCCGTATAAGGTATATGTAGCTTTAGTTGAACAAGGAGGTGTGGGAAGGAAAGGGGCTTCCTTGCCCTGTCCTAGCGTCCAGATTCCCAGCATGTCCTTTCATGCACCCCCATTCAGTGGACGTTTGTTGAGTGCCCGTTGAAGGAGGGAGCTGGGCATTTGAGGAGGACACACACAAATCCTACCCTCAGCAAAAAACACCATTTCATGCCAGGCATTTCCCCATAACTTCATTTATCTTGCCTCATGGACTCCCACATAGTCAGGCTAGTGATTACTAGTCATTAAGGACTGACTCATCAACCGTCCCTAATGATTTCAGAGTTGAGAAAATTGAGTTTCCGAAGTTAGGTAACTTGTCCAAGGTCTTTCAGAAAATAGGGAGAAGCTCTGGAGTTTAAGCCCAGCTCTGCCTGAGCTTTCACGGCACTGCCTGTGCCCTCTTCCTGGGGGTGTGAGGAGTGAGAATGTGGGAAGTCGCAATAGGAAGGCTGCTGGGAATTTGGAAGGGAGCAGTGGCTCCTAGCTGAGGGGATCCTAGCTGGCTTCAGGGGAGGTGGGAAGAAGAAATTCCTGCCACAACTGTATACGGTAAATCTGATGTATCAAAACACGGTGTGTATCGAAACAGGGATGAAGGAGAACACACACACACACACACACACACACACACACACACAGTTAGGGCTGGTTGAATTCCTGA
Source organism: Leontopithecus rosalia (assembly GCA_028533165.1). Taxonomy (NCBI): domain Eukaryota; kingdom Metazoa; phylum Chordata; class Mammalia; order Primates; family Cebidae; genus Leontopithecus; species Leontopithecus rosalia. Next base: position 41,274,299 of record CM052667.1, on the reverse strand, counting down.
AAGGAAGTAGGGTCAAAAGCTAAAGTAAAACCCTAAAGTTGGAGGTGTAACATCAGTGTGCCTCACTACCAGCTTGCCCAGAAAATTAATTTCATGTTGCATTGTTCTATTTTAAAACTCTGGCTGACATGTCTTCACAAGATAAACAACGGGAAAGGGTCCAGGAACCTCCTAAAGCATTTAACTCAGCCACAGGCTGACCTGACCTAATTGGCGGGAAGTAGGAGGGAGGCCAGGGAATCCCAGCTCCCTTCCGCCTACCAGAGGCCTGGCCGACTGCCACTTAAAAATACTAGCCCAGTAGCCACATGTAGCAGCTGCAGGGCCGCCCCACCCCCGAGATGCTGCCCACCAGCATGTTAGTCATTGTGAGCATCTTCTGAACCGGAATGTCCAGATGCGCTTCCAAAGCAGTTCTAGAAATAGCCAGGCACCTGAGCAAAACCTGACACAGGAAGCATCTTTCCATCCGGTACAAAGCACACTCCTCTGGGGGAAGGGGAGAGGAAGTCATAATTGGAATCATTCATTCATCCAACAGAACTGAGCCTCCAGCAAACAGCCAAATGTAATTTTCGACTCTGACCGCACATTGGAATCACCTGGGAACTTTTAAAAATACCAATGCCACAGCTCCACCCTGAGACAATTAAGTAAGAGTATCTGGAAGTGGAGCCCAGGCCTTTGTATATTTTTAAAGCTCTCTGGGTGATTCTTTTGTGGCTGAGAACTACTGCGTTCTCAGTAGTTAAATATTATATACAAGAAAAAAACAGAGTCACTGACCAGGCCTCAAGGAGGTCACTGTTTCACAGAGCCCTGCAGTTTGCAATATGTTTCTTCCTGCAGGTGACCTTGGTTGATCGTCACAACCAGTCTGGGAGGGTGTTATCATTGCCTGTTTGGCAAATGAGGCAGCTGAGACTCAGAGAGAGTATACAGTTGCTCAATATTGCACAGCAGGGAGAGTATACAGCTGCCCAGTATTGCACAGCAGGTAGGCAGCAAGTGAGCGCAAAAAAACAGGTTTTCTAATTCCATGACAGCTGCTCTCACATCACAGAGCAACATCCAGAGGAATCAGACTGAGGAGAGCTCAAAGCACTTCATAACTGCAGCGTGGCAAGAGTCAAGAGCCAAAGGAATAGATCGAGGTGGGTCTTACGTGGACCACCTGCCGTAACTAATGTCCACCAACCAGGAGCGTTCCTAAAACTGTGCCTGCGCTGATCAACTGCTTGTTTATCTAACTCTTCTCAGTAAGAGTTTTCTCGGCAACAGAACCTTGTGGGCAGAATTTTAAGCAGATACTTAAAAGATCACCTTGCCAGGCTCAACTGTTGGCCTTGGGATATGCTAACAACCTCTAAGAAGAATACAATTTATTGCATGAATTCTTAGACGGTGAACAGTACTTGGTAAGTCTGGCAGCTGATTCGTTGTCCATTAGTTAATGGTCAATAGGTGTTAGAGGGACAGCCCAGGTTAGTGAAAAGAAAAAGGGAGGCCGGGCGTGGTGGCTCATGCCTGTAATCCCAGCACTTTGGGAGGCCGAGGCGGGTGGATCACAAGATCAAGAGATCGAGACCATCCTGGTCAACATGGTGAAACCCCGTCTCTACTACAAATACAAAAAATTAGCTGGGCACCGTGGCGCGTGCCTGTAATCCCAGCTACTCGGGAGGCTGAGGCAGGAGAATTGCCTGAACCCAGGAGGCGGAGGTTGCAGTGAGCTGAGATTGTGCCATTGCACTCCAGCTGGGGTAAACAAGAGCGAAACTCCGGCTCAAAAAAAAAAAAAAGAAAAGAAAAGAAAAGAAAAAGGGAATCAGGTGTAGCCTGTGGCTGAGCAATAGGCCAGAACTCGGAGGCTTTGAAATCCGATTCCCTTCTGGGTGGCTGTTTAGCCTTATGTAAACCCTGGCCTCTTCAGGTTACATAGACAGTTTTGCTGACCCCAAAGTGGGCTGTACATTCTCATGGCCTCAGAGATATTTAGTCTAGTTTCCCAAGTGCCGGTCCTTTGGGAAGCAGGAATTACTTTTTCTCCAACAGATGTTCCACCCCGGCCCTTTTCAGCAACTGTGATGTGGCTCTTCTGTCTGCTCTTCAACCCCCTCTTCTTCCTCATTCCTGATGTTCATACGGGACGGTTTCCCTGTTCACCACTTGGAATCACCAAGAAAATGCAGCCCTCCCATTTTGCAGATGAACACGCTGACGTACGAAGAGAGACCCTGGCCAAAGCCACATAGAAAGTGACAGAGCTTGGACCAGCCCAGCCTCCTGGTCCCACCCCAGTGCTCTGTCAGTACAGAAACCAGCAGGACCATCAACCACTTGCCCGTGTAGATTCAATCCCCAGTGCTAACTAGAGCAATGTGGTTACCAGACTCAGTTAGCGGCCTTTGGGCTTGGGTCAAACCTTCGGCAAAATCCCAATGAAAGCAAATGTAGTCTGATAACCCCTCGCCTCTTTCAGGTCAAGAAGAAAGTACTTAGATGGGTTACTAATGTATGTTACTAACACCTCAGTATATGCAAACTCGGTATCTGGTTTGTGGTTTTTTTTGTTTGTTTGTTTTTTTTTTTTTTAAGACAGAGTTTCACTCTTGTTACGCAGGCTGGAGTGCAATGGCACGATCTCGGCTCACCACAACCTCCGCCTCCTGGGTTCAGGCAATTCTCCTGCCTCAGCCTCCTGAGTAGCTAGGATTACAGGCACGCGCCACCATGCCCAGCTAATTTTCTTATTTTTAGTAGAGACGGGGTTTCACCTTGTTGACCAGGATGGTCTCGACCTCTTGACCTTGTGATCCACCTGCCTTGGCCTCCCAAAGTGCTGGGATTATAGGCGTGAGCCACTGAACCCGACCTCCATATCTGTTTTTTAAAAGATGATCGATCCACCGGGAGGAAAAATCCAAATAAATAAGTCTCTGATAACAGCATATATGGTCTGTGATATCTGGATTCAGCTGACCTTCTTGGTTCCTTCCATAGCAGTGGTAGTAATCATAATAATAATCTACCTACCATTTACTGAGCACCTGATATGTCCCAGGGGCTGGGAAACAGGCTTTATGTATCATTTAATGCTCATGTGAAGCAGGTCTTATTTCCTCCTTACACAGTTGAGGAAAGCGAAACTCAGAGTGGGTAATAACATGCCCACATTCCCACAGTTTATAAGCACCTGATCCAGGGTCAAGTCTGGGTCTTCATACCACATACATCAATCCCTCCTCTTGGACCCCAGTCCTAAACAAACATCCAGGAGCTGTGGACATGGTGGAGGTCATACATAGATCCAAGGATGTACAACAGAGAGAAACACCAGTCCTCAAGGGTGAGCATTCTGCACTGGCCTTCAAACTGGTTCCCCACCCATCCCCTGGACCGTTCATCTTCCCCTTAGTCATGGGGTGGAACCTGGAGGCTGTGAGGGAAACGTGCAGCTTGAGCACTGTCTGGCCCAAGGCTGGAGGGGAGCCTGATGGCTGTGACATTCAACAGCAGGTTAATTTCACAAAGTCATCCATTTGCACCAGCTGCTTACAAAGCTCTTGGCCCTCAGGAGACACTCAACCAATCACAAGGCAAAGGCAGGGATTGTTTCTGGAAACCACGTTCAACTGGGTGTCTGTCTGCGGCTTGATTGGTTACATGATTTTGGCAAAGCAAAGGAGAGTGGAGAATAGAGTTAAAATGAATGACCTTATTTCTTTTAAATTATTATTTTTATATTTATGACTCGCATTTGTCCTCAGTGCACAAGTGCCCTATTAACCTGTCATGATGATGATGGTCATGATGGAAATGGCTGCTGTTGCTCTTTCCACGGTAAGAGTTGCTTGGCTGTTTCTGATGAATTCTTCCCAGGTGGCTGCATCTCGTGTGAGTGTTTGGAGGGAAGGGAGAGGGAAAGTCAGCACAGGTCCAGGGTCTGCTCCTGAACTCGGTCAGTTGGAGTTCTAGTCTCGAGCGAGAGATGTCTTATAAAAATGATTGGTAAACCAGAAGGCAGACACATTCACACAGACAAGGAGAGATTCCTTACCAGGTCCCAGAGTTGGTGTTGACGAATGGGGCACTTCTTCTTAATTATCAGTTCCCCTCAATAGAGCAAACGCTTAATGATCACAGATTTGAAATAAAGAGCATGGGATGAGCTTAAGAAACCATTTCTCCTCGTTGGGGCGAAAACGAATGAAGAGAAAAGCCGTGTGATTATTTCAATCAATGCATAAAATGGATATGACAAAATACTGCTCCCTCTTAATGATAGAAGCTCACAGCACACTAGGAATATAAGGGAATGTCCTCACTCTTGTGAGGACATTAATATGTATTATCACATATCCATCCCAATACAAGGGATGGATATGTAATACGTATCCATCAACAAATTAAAACTCATCATATTAAGTGGAAAAATACTGACCATTATCATTTCTATTCAACATTTTACCAGCCTGGGCAATATAGTGCTAATGTCTGAAAAATAAACAAAATGTATTGCAACTGGAAAAGAAAAAATAAAAGTCATCGTTTGCAGCAACATGATTGTGTATGCTGACCCTCCACAGCCTCACTCTAGAGTTAATTCTTATGGGGACCTCTCCACGTGGTAAACGGTGGATAACAAGGATCTCACTTGGTCCTGCATGAGTTCTGTCTCTCATTTTACTTGTGGTGAGGCGGAAGCCTAGAAAGGGCAGCACCCTCATTCAACTCCAGATTTGTTTACCTACAAAGCTTTGTCCCATCTCTGTAGCTTTAGAGGTACTTAGAAAGTTAGCATTGTGTGTCTGCACTCACAGTACTGTCTCCTCTGCAGTGCTGAACATTTCTGAGTAATTTTTGCTTACTTTCTCCTTTTATAGTCTCTATGTAATCCACCAATCTGGCTGCATTTGAGAGTGTATATGTTTGTTTTAAACTCAATGGTTTAAAGTTAAGAATTAAGACTCAGTCCAGAAAAAAAGATCTACATATATATAGATACACATACAATAGTAGAAGGAAGTTGGGGATTACGGTAAAAGGGCAGGTAGGTAGCAGAAGGCAGAATGCAAATCTGAAAGTGTTACATTCATTCATTCAACAACAAACGTGTGGGCCATTACTGTGTGCTGAGTACTGAATGCTTAGAACTGACGATAAAAAGATGACATCTCAGCCTTAGCGCCATCTTCTTGGAACCTCTGTGCCATGAGAATCAAGTAGAGGAAGAAGTGAATGTGTAGGCTGCAGAGCAAAAGAGGTAAGATAATGCGAAGCTTCAAGTAAATCACTAGCTTGTCAACGGTGGAGGCCACAGGAGTAGAAATGTGGAATGTCAGAGGCTGGAAATGCCGGTACAAGTTGTCGAACTGCATGCTACTGCCTAGAGCTCCTCTCAATGGATCTAGAACTTCATCTCCATCTGATCACCGAGACTACCTCCGAGACCCACCTTGCTCATGACCAAAACTGTCCATGTTTGTCCTTTGCCCTGGACCTGTGACATTCTGGACTGTTTCTGTGTTCACTTGTGGCCAAGTGTAGCAGTCATACAATAAATGACCTCTTCTTCTTAGTTGAAGAACGAACAAAAAAAAAATAAATAAAAGGATGAATGGGACTAGGCGATACCCTCAAGCTTCCCGCAGAGTAGCAGGGGTACAGTGAGAAATTGTTATGATCCAATGGGTATTTTGGAAGCAAAGGAAAACACATGATCGATCCTGCAAAAGTCCCTGAGTAGAGAAGTAGGGCTGGGAAGACTTCACTGTGCCTTTTAAAATTATACATAATATCTTCTATTAGCTCATTAATAGCAGCATAAGATGAAGAAGTTCATTTTTTTAAGTCCATGTTTAAGACAAAAAAAAGAAACACAAATATTTAGAAATATTGATGTATAAAGAAATGAAGAAATATGCTGAGGTGGAATAAAAAAATACTAAACTAACTGTATTAGTCCATTTTCACACTGCTATAAACACTACCACCTGGGCCAGGCATAGTGGCTCATTCCTGTAACCCTAGGACTTTGGGAACCTAAGGCAGGTGGATCACAAGGTCAAGAGTTTGAGACCAGTCTGGCCAACATGATGAAACCTCATCTCTACTGAAAATACAAAAATTAGCCAGGCATGGTGGTGGGTGCCTGTAATTCCAGCTATGCAGGAGGCTGAGACAGGAAAATCACTTGAACCTGGGAGGCGAAGGTTGCCGTGAACCAAGATCATGCCATTCTGCATGGAGGAACCACCATGATCCAATCACCTCCCACCAGGTCCCTCCCTCTACACCTGGGGATTATAATTCGGAATAACAATCCAAGATGAGATTTGGGTGGGGACACAGAGCTGAGCCACATCGCTAACATTTATTAATTCAGGCACCAATCTAAGCTCTTTATGTGTATTAACTCACTTAAGCCTCACTAGACCCCTAAGTGCCTTAAACAAGGCACTTAGGTAAGAGAACTCTTAATGTAGCCATTGTTATGAATTCTGAATTGGTGTGAGACAGACACTCCAACCTGGGCAAAAAGAGCAAAACTCCATCTCAAAAGAAAAAAAGGAGGTTTAATTGACTCACAGTTCCACACGGCTTGGGAAGCCTCACCAAACTTACAGTCATGGCAGAAGGTGAAGGAGAGGCAGACGTCTTCTTCACAAGATGGCAGGTGGTAGACGAGAAGGAGAAACTGCCGTTTATAAAACCATCAGATCTTGTGAGAATTCACTCACTATCACAGGAACAGCATGGGGGAAACCACCCCCATGATCCAATCACCTCCCACCAGGTGCCTCCCTCTACCCCTGGGGATTATAATTTGGATTACAATCCAAGATGAGATTTGGGTGGGGACACAGAGCCAAGCCATATCACTAACGTTTATTAATTCAGGTACCACTCCAAGCTCTTTATGTGTATTAACTCATTTAAGCTTCAGTAGAACCCTAAGGGATGCATATTAATATGATTCCCATTTTACAGACTAAAAATTGACTCACAGATGGCTACAGATGGCCACATAACACTTATTATCTATTACGTAACTGATCCTAAGATGAGGTAGCAAGGAGTAGAAGGAACAGAACCAGCTGTCATTAGAACAAGACTCTGCCAGTTAGCTCTGCAGATTTGGGTCTTTATGGGTAGAGTGAGTGGGTTGGTAGATAATGTCTGAGACTCTTTCAATTTCAAGACTTGAAAATCCTTCTTGATGAGAAAAGGTGGGAAGCAGACTGGAGCCACCAGGGCTTTGGAAAGTGCCACTGGAACTGCAGCAGAATTAGTACAATAGAACCGATGCCCAGTAGGTGGTCAGGAAATGTACGTTGAACAAAATGAATGTACTAAGAGGGAAAATAAAATCTTCGCTCGGAGACGGAAAAAAGATTGATGCCATAGAGTATAGCAGAAAAAAACGTAAACGCTGCGTTTATAATGAACCCGCAGTGGAACTGCTGAGGAGGAAGCACACACTGATCCCTTGGCTTCACGGCAGGGTTGCCAGGAGCATGAGTTCTGGCATCAGACGGCTTCGAGTTCAAATCCAGACTCTGTCACTCTTTAGTGTGGCCTTGGGCAAGTCACTCAATCTCTGGGCCTTGTTTTCTTATCAGGAATAATATTAGCATTTTCGTCATAGAGTTGCTGAAAGATAAATTGAAGTAATAGGTGTATAGTCCTGGTACATGCTAATAGCACTATCAATGTAGCCATTGTTATGAATTCTGAATTGGCACGAGTGAGACAGACGAGTAGGAAGTATCGGTTGCACTGATGTTGGTGTCTTCTCATCGTGTCCGGCCTGATTTCCCCTTGAAAGAGGTTGTGACGGGGTAAAGGATGATGTAAACACTTGGTTACTGAGTGTCCACTTGGTTACAAACGTGGAAGGAAATAAAACTAGGCATTGTGGAGCAGGGAGGTTGCAGCGTTGCTTGCATTGGTGCATACGGGGCTCCTTAAAAACGCCAGCGAAACGCAGCTCTCCATCTCCACCAAGGGCAGGTCCAGAAGAAATGAGTTTGCTTCCAAACAGAGGGAAGAATGGCCTAATAAGAAATTAAGAACAGAGTTCTAAAGGAGGAAGAAAGATGCCTGTTTCCTACTTTTTGGAGCTTTATAATATAAATAAAAACATGTTCTGGGGCCGGGCGCGGTGGCTCAAGCCTGTAATCCCAGCACTTTGGGAGGCTGAGGCGGGTGGATCACGAGGTCAAGAGATCGAGACCATCCTGGTCAACATGGTGAAACTCCGTCTCTACTAAAAATACAAAAATTATCTGGGCATGGTGGTGCGTGCCTGTAATCCCAGCTACTCAGGAGGCTGAGGCAGGAGAATTGCCTGAACCCAGGAGGCGGAGGTTGCGGTGAGCCGAGATCGTGCCATTGCACTCCAGCCTGAGTAACAAGAGCGAAACTCCGTCTCAAAAAAAAAAAATGTTCTGGAGCTTTAGAAATGCATACCGTCTTATCCTACTGAAGTGAGGACTTAACTAAGGCCATGGGTGAGTTGGAATGAATCAGTTTCCCAAGCCCCAGGCCTGAGAACCTAGCATTGTCGGCATTCTTGCCATAGCTTTGGTTCTACTTTGTGACATTCAGCCCCCACTTGCTGAGCACCCACTGTGTGCCAAGCACCCTCCAAGGCCTCACACTTGGTTCATATCCCAGAGCTCCCAGCCAGCCTTTCTGAAGCACCACAATTGTGTAGATGGGCGTGCAATCCCCATTCAAGCTTAATTCTCCTGCTCTTCTTCCAGGTGCTGATTTCCTACTCACAAACTCATACTGGAGTCAGCCGGAAGGCTGATGCACTTCCCTGCTGTGTACGCCGAAGGATGGATTGGAGGTGACAGTGATACTGGTTCAGACATTGAAGCCTCCTTAGGGTCTGGGCCTCCACCCTGGCACCTAGCAACCAGAGCCACAGAAATCATTAGCACAGTGCACCGATTTCCGTGTATTTCTCTGGTGCTGACAAATGGACGTAAATTAAAGAGAAGATTCGTATAAATAGGCCACTTTAACAAGTGATCATTTTCACACTCAGGAACCACAACAACAAATCAGGAAACATAGCGCGAAGGCTGTTTCAGTTTCTGGGCTCTGCTTGCCTGTGTTTTGAAAGGGTGAAGCAACTCAGTTGCAGGAATGTCCTGAGGGAGAAAATTCCACCAGGAAGTATTGAGTTGTCACGGCCGAGGTGGGAAAAGGCTGCCAAAGAGAGTCTGATTCGTAGACTGCTCTCAGAAGGAACCGATTCTGGGTCTGATCAGAGCTCATCTTCTTTAACGCTGCCTGATTTTTTGAGAAATAATGCCCGGGGTTACTCTGCAACATTGCAACTCACCAGCCAACCCCAGGCAGAGCTAGAGACCGGGCAGGGGAGAGCAAATGTAATCTGATCCTACCACCTGCTGGCCGCTGGAGGGCTGGCTGGAGGGCGGGTAGGGAGCGAGCCATGTTTGAGAGTCTTTGTTGAGGCTTTGCCTCATCCTCCTCTCTCCCCCATCCTCCCACAGAATTGCTTATTCCTCTGGCAAAACCCTGCTCAGCGCCAAGCTTCTCCATGCATAAAATAAGGATGATAATATTTGTCTTCCACTTTCCCCGTGTCTTGTGAGACTTCATCTGCTAATATTTATAAAGCATCTCAAACTTCTTCAGTGAAAGGTGCCAATCTGTAAGCACCTTGAACTGCCATCGACAACTGATATTTTGAGTATCGGCTTTGGATTAGACTGTGTTACCAGGTCATCTACATACGTGTTATCCAATTCAGGCCTGGTGCAACAGCCTGGTAAAGTAGGTGTTGCTGTTCCCACCTGGCAAAGAAAAGGAAGGCCAGAAATGTCACGTAACCTTGCCTAAATACACACCGGTAAAAGTCAGGATTGAGTCTGACTCAAAGATTTCCCATATGTGGCTCAGCCTCACTCATACACTTTGCTTGGAATCTCCTTGGATTGTCTGTTCATTTTTCCAATGAGCCACTATGTGCCAGGCATTCTTTCCTTATCTTTCATCATCTACCCTTTCCTATGTCTCTGTGTCTACAGATCTGTTTCTAAGTGTCTTTCTACAATTTTTGGTCTCTGATACACACACACACACACACACACACACACACACACACACACCCTGAGCCAGGTAGGGACCAACGTTCTCATCCTACAGCCCAGTTATGGAGCACCCAGCAGTTCTGGGTCTACCCCACAAGGCTTATTTCCCTCCACTGGCAGGGAAATAAGGGGCAGCCCACCTCCTGGCACAGTTCCCAGGGACCCCAGTACCTGGCACTGCTTAGGGGGCCAGTTGAGCTACCTGAAACTGAGTGAGCCTTCCTTGGCAAGTTCTGAAGAAGTTTCTTCTTTCATTGTTTGCTACAATTCATTTGACAATAAATCACATATTGCTTTGTGGCAGCTCTTCCATTGTTGCCTTAAACAACGGTTCAGCACTTATATTTTTCTCATGTCTATGCCTTGTTCCTGGAAGCAGGAGTCATGTCTTACGTGTCTGTTTCATCTGCAGTCCCCACATGCTTGACACGTGCGAGGCATTCAAGAAACATTTGTTGATTTCATATTCAATTTCCTCCCCTTCCTGCGAATGGGTCTGCCTAATTACCCTTCCTGACAAATTCCGTGCCTTGCTATATATTCCTACCTCCTCATACCCCATCCTTTCTTTCTATTTTTACTTTTTCATTCCTTCCTCTCTTCAGTTAACTCAGCAGAAGTCATGGAGTTACGCTTATTTGTTAAATTATCTTCCTTGGGTCCTATAGGTGGAAAGAATATCAAATTTGGAGTCTGACCATCTGAGTTTGGGTAACTATGTGATTATGGAGTTTACTGGCTGTGTGACCTCAGCCTAATGACAGAACCCTTCTGAAAATCCACTTCTCCCACAGTTACTATCTCCAGGTCTTCCTCAGCTCAGACCATACTCCCAAAACACACCTTGCAGAGTCATCAATGTCCTACCTACAGCCAAATCCAATAGACTGTTTTCAGCCTTTTTATTTTGACCTCAGCATATTTTTATTTGTTTGTTTATTTATGTATTTAATTTTTGCAGAGACAAGATCTCACTTTGTTGCCCAGGCTGGTCTTGAACTCCTGGGTGTTAAACACGCACTCTGAATAAAGAGACCCCCCCCACCGGCCAGGCTTTGTGTGAACAATATGGCCGTTTATTCACCTGGGTGCAGGTGGGCTGAGTCTGAAAAGAGAGTCAGTGGAGGGTGGTGGGATAGGAGTTGGTTTTATAGGTTTGGGGTGGGCTGTGGAAAGTGACAGAAGTTACAGTTAAGGGTGGTTTTTGCAAGCTGGGTGGAGGTCATAGGGTCTGGAGTCATGAGGTTGACCAAGGTCGGTTACAAAGTAAGTCAAGTTGCCTTATCAGTTGAGGCAGGACTAAGGAACAATAGAAGAATGTCTTAGAGTTAATTAGGTGCCACAGGAGTTGAACACTTCTTTTTTTTTTTTTTTATGGGAGGGAGGAGGAAAAGGGAAGGAAGGAAATCAAGCAATGAGAGAGACATTGCCGACCTGGATCTAGAGGTTTACAAATTGATTTCTTTCTTTTTTTGAGAGAAGGAAGGAAAGAAAAAAAAAATGAGTAAAGGAGAGGAAGAAAGAGGAAGAGACAGAGGGAGGGTGAATGAAAATATTGCTTTATTCTGAAAAAAAATAGGTATTAACAATGACCAATCAATGTTTCATTTAAACTTATGAGTAGGTGTGATGTGGTATTGACAAGAATGTATATTTTGTGTATTTGAAGTGGAGAGCTCTGTAAATATTTATTAAGTTTACGTGTTCCAGATCTGAGTTCGGGTCCTTGATATCCTTGTTAATTTTCTGTCTCATTGAATCTAAGTCTCTATGATCTGGGTGTTAGGATCATTAGCTCTTGTTGTTGCATTGATCCTTTTAC